>CM055825.1:29010078-29032209 GCA_029582265.1 Zoroaster sp. YZ-2022 | reverse complement strand
GGTTTGGTTTTGTAATTTGTAATACAAAAAATTGTTCATTCAAAGGTTTGACCATTTCTGATTTAATTTTTTTTAAATTTGTTTGCTCAGTATATAAATTTATGTCATAGATGTTATTATATCTGCCTTTATTGTACTTTTGGTTTAAAAAATCCTAATTTTGGGTCGAAATCTTTAAAAAATCATGTTTTTGGAACAAAAATGTTGCTTATAGCGCCCTCTATCGGTGATCTAAAAACAACATTTGTAAAAAATTCATGGCCAACGGATACAAATTAATAAAGTTACGGGAAAAATACTATTTTTACCAAAAATTTGGGAAAATTACACAAAATCACATATGAAAGTTTTCATGGCTTCATTCGATAGATCGTGTCAAACCGAAAATGCCTACGAAGTTTCATGAAAATCAGCTGAAGAATACAGAAAATACGGAAGGGGTGGGTACATTGAGCCCCCTCCCCCAGGTCTGTGAACGAAAAAAAAAACCAGGCTTGATCAAGTTAAACATCATCATTGAGAATACAAAGTGAACCTTCTGTGTGTACTTCCTACGATGTAGTGATTAATTCGTTTGCTATCTGAACTCCTTGTGTTCAGGGATGTGTCGGCTATAATGCTAACACCGGCAGAAGACAGTTATATGTATTTATTTGGTCCTGTACTCACGCACTCACCAAAATTATTCGCCAAAATCTTAACAACAATTCCCAATATTGATTTACATATTAATACTACTATTTAAAAAGCCCTGACTCCCATGACAATATTATAATCATACATTATTTTAAGAAATCATCTACGCGTGCTTTGCCCCACCAACTGTTCCGTGAAAACTGAACAATTTAAATATATTCCTATAATTTAATTCAGTTAGAAAATCAGCTAACGGAATTATAAATGATATTTGGATGGTTACTTTCAATAATATCCTCTTGATAATGTTTAACATTACCAGCGACGTATTTGGTAAAAGCCGGGAAAGCAATTTACCCTATTAAACAATATGTATCCTAGTTTGGGTATTTCCCTATACAATGACTGAAAATAACCAATGCCATATCGGACAGTTAATATCAACAATCTCTATGTATAACGGAAGAAATCTTTGGATAATTTGGGGTGTGGAATATTTTATTTTTAGGAGAGTGTATGGAATACCGGATCCATACACCAACAGATTTGTTATATAACAATCGTCCACGAACGGAGAAAGTGTAAGCAAACAAGATCTTCATATCAACCAGTCAGCAGTCGCAGTCAATCAATTCATCACTGCACTGCAACCGTATATTACCAAAGATTAAACTGATATTATATAAGATGTCGCTCAATATCGTAAGTTCAAAACTATTTGTATGATTCGGTTCAACAAATAGAAGGCAAAACCAAAAACACTGTACTACTGGCGAGAAGCTAGGTTAGTTCAAACATATGTGTTATGGCCTGCAATGATCGCGGCTGGCCTATTTCTCTAGGGATAAAAGAATGATAGTTGTACACAAATGTGTAAAATTGACGAACATAATTATTAGCCTGAATGCTTCACACCGTATGGGCAGTGTGTTAAGAAATTATCATTGAGCTTATCACCACGAGGCCATGTAAAATAAAACTGGCAAAACTATTTCTACGAGAAGGTGCTCTTTTTTGAATCATGATATTCATATACAAGCAACCTGTAAAAGCTTCAACTTATTAAAATGTGTTGTTAAACTTAGAAAATAGTGAAAATGCATTCAGATTTCTGACCTGAATTTAGGTAAATAGTATCCCATTAAAGCTTTGGTAGTAACTTTACTTCTCTTGAAAATCCCTCCATTAGAGCAACACTTTCCTCCCTGCTATGATGTTTGAGGAAACACTGAACTGCTTCAAGATTTAAAAGAAGAATTGGGACCAGAAAAGGAGGGGAATAATGTGAAAACTAGGGAATTTATCCGGAACCAGAACCACCACATGTGACACCTATGGAATCTGAAGCTACGTCAGTAGTATGTATGCCGCATCTTGAGCTCCTTTGTGGTGGTGGCAGTCTGCAGTTTGTCTGCAGTTTGTCTGCAGTGTGTATTGTGGTGGTGGAATTCGGAAGATTTTACTCCCTCCTCCTCCTCAATCGATCCACCACCACAATACACACTGCAGACAAACTGCAGACAAACTGCAGACTGCCTCCTCCACAAAGAAGGTCAAGATGCGGCATAAATTCGGAAGATTTTACTCAAACGGCACACAAAATACTTACTCCCTCCTCACAAAATACTGCACACTACTCCCTCCTCACAAAATACTGCACACTACTCCCTCCTCACAAAATACTGCACACTACTCCCTCCACACAAACGGCACACAAAATACTTACTCTCTCCACACAAAATACTGCACACTACTTGTACTGTGGGCATCCCTCCTCCCTGGCGCGCGCGGGCACGTCTGGGCGCGCGCGTGACTCCCTCCACACAAAATACTGCACACAAAATACTTACTCCCTCCACACAAAATACTGCACACAAAATACTTACTCCCTCCTCACAAAATACTGCACACCAACTCCACACAAAATACTGCACACTACTCCCTCCACACAAACGGCACACAAAATACTTACTCCCTCCTCACAAAATACTGCACACAAAATACGTAGTGCGCAAGCGCATGGAATTAAATGAACTTGTTTAATTGAACACTTTGAACAGAACGCAAAGGTTAGAAGACGATTATTTTAGTTCATTCATCTGCAATAAGTATTATCAATTTGCCATATGTTGTTGTTGTATTTTTGAAGATAGTTCTTCTATTACAGACACTAAAGGACACCAAATAATTTAATGATTTAATTGTTAATTTGAAATCAAGTTTAGTATGAACGTGGACCCCCTTTGAATAAAAAAATAGTTGTTTTATAAGTTACAATGTTGAGAAAAACATTTTGAGAAATTTCCATACATTAAAAGTTTTCAGTCTTTAAGTTTGTTGTTAAAACTTTGAACATGTTAAAACAATTCAAATTGAATGTACGTGATCAGTTGAAGTTGAATTAAAAAGTACAGTTATTTGCTTGCTTGAAAAAGAATAACGCTTGTTCTCATACCTTTTGTAGTGTTTTTTAAATGTATTTATTATTATTTTATATTCCTTTATGGGAGGTAGAAAGGGGAGGGACAACAACGTACGAAGACAGACAAAAGAACGACTGTACATGAAGCTATTCAAGTATGATTTGTTAAATATAATTTTAACACCAACAGCAATCTTTTACAGCAATATATTTTACAGATGGTTTTTAAATTGGTTTTAAATTAGAAAACATTTGATAAACTGAAAAAGCGCAGAAAGGAATTCATTTTGTGGATGGGCAAAACCTCAAAATGCCCACATAATAACCAAAAAGTGGTTAATATGTGGATTGGCCAAATGATTTTGCTCACTTTGTGGTTTTTGTAATAATGTGGTCGTGGACATCGTTGATTGGTTGAATGTTTGCGCGTTGTTTATGGAGCAACCACACACTCTTTGTGATTGGTTGTTTCGGCGACGCGAAGGATGGTAGAGTATAAAAGACGGAAATTTTAATCCAAACTTTCATATTTTCGCCAATATTCTCATCAAGAACATTGCATTGTTGCTCGTATACGCTACTTGTATTGTGAAAAGTCAACAAACGACAATGGTTGGACACCCTTACTTGAGCCTTAACATGAACGGTGAGCCTGTATCGACCCCGATGCCCACACCTGTGGTTCCCACACCTGGCGCGATGGCGTTGCCGTCGACTTCGGCCCCGGCACCACCGACCGATGGGGCACGCATCGAGAAGGAGGAGAGAAAGCTCATTCCTCCCGACATGATAGATGCTGGGTGGTGCGAAGCCCAGAGTGTGATACATGGCAAGAGCTATTTCTACAACAAGCTCACACGAGAGACCTCGTGGGATCTGCCCAGTTCATCGACTTATTTGCGTGAGCAACGGATGTTGCAGCCACATCCACCCACTGTTGATGTTTTGTCTGCTGCTGTTGAACAATTAACCAAGGGATTAGCTGCTGACACCGAAGCATCAACCCCTAGAGTAGGAGCTAATCTCCCAGAGAATGTAAAAGGGAAGGCAGGAGTCAAGCGCAAGCTGTACTTTCCACCGGATGAACAACAGGAAGAGAACGACAAGAAGGCGGTGCAATTTCAAATCGGAGGTGAGCGATATGCTGTTGTCAAGCGTTTCAAGGGTCGCACCTACATTAACATAAGAGAGTACTATTTAAATCCCAGCAGAAACAAATTGCTTGCTGGCAAGAGGGGAATTAATCTCACCGTGGAGCAGTGGGGTCAGCTCAAACAACAGAGTACCGCCATCACTAAAGCCATCTTTCAAGTTTAGCTGATTAACAAAGATGTTAACTGTTGATTAACTGAATGGTATTGTCTACCTGTTGCAGATGATGAAGAGCACGACATGGAGGGCGAGGAGAATGTGTTGAAGCGCAAGAAAATCAGGACACTTGTGAAACAAGTGATGACAAAAATCGTCACGGATCACATCATCAGAATAAGTTATACAGTTCAACAGAGTCTACCTTGCGAAGGGTGTGAGTTTGATTGGCCAAGGCAGCGGGATCACGAGTGTCTGTTTTACGGCGAGACTCCTGAGTACCACCTTGAAGATTTCGTGGATGACCACTTCGAGGAAGCAGAACAATACATTCAGCCGAGCCATGTTTGTGCTGTGTTTGGCGCAGTAGCACATCATGTTGGTGTTGAAGCTTACGATGGAATGGACGAGGACATGGACTCTATCATAACTGATATTCTGAATGAATGGAACTCTGAACCTATGAACATTGTTGACACTTTCTACGATAGAAACTCGCGAATTCTCCCGTTTCATGTCGTGAACGAGGTCATGGAATTAAATGGACTTGTTTAATTGAACACTTTGAACAGAACGCAAAGGTTAGAAGACGATTATTTTAGTTCATTCATCTGCAATAAGTATTATCAATTTGCCATATGTTGTTGTTGTATTTTTGAAGATACTAAAGGACACCAAATAATAATTTAATGATTTAATTGTTAATTTGAAATCAAGTTTAGTATGAACGTAAGCCATGTTTGTACTGTGTTTGACGCAGTAGCACATCATGTTGGTGTTGAAGCTTACGATGGAATGGACGAGGACATGGACTCTATCATAACTGATATTCTGAATGAATGGAACTCTGAACCTATGAACATTGTTGACACTTTCTACGATAGAAACTCGCGAATTCTCCCGTTTCATGTCGTGAACGAGGTCATGGAATTAAATGGACTTTGAACAGAACGCAAAGGTTAGAAGACGATTATTTTAGTTCATTCATCTGCAATAAGTATTATCAATTTGCCATATGTTGTTGTTGTATTTTTGAAGATACTAAAGGACACCAAATAATAATTTAATGATTTAATTGTTAATTTGAAATCAAGTTTAGTATGAACGTGGACCAGTGTTCGGTCTAGCAAAATGTTCTAAAGGCCCGAATTTGTTAGAATTTAAAATAACAATAATAATAATAATAACTAATGTTTTCAGTTTATCAAATGTTTTCTAATTTAAAACCAATATAAAAACCATCTGTAAATATATTGATGTCAAAGATTGTTGTTGGTGTTAAAATTAAATTTAACAAATCATACTTGAATAGCTTCATGTACAGTCGTTCTTTTGTCTGTCTTCGTACGTTGTTGTCCCTCCCCTTTCTACCTGAAAGTGTCATAGTGCATTGCAAGGTTTTAAGGAATATAAAATAATAATAAATAAATTTAAAAAAAAAAACACTACAAAAGGTATGAGAACAAGCGTTATTCTTTTTCAAGCAAGCAAATAACTGTACTTTTTAATTCAACTTCAACTGATCACGTACATTCAATTTGAATTGTTTTAACATGTTCAAAGTTTTAACAACAAACTTTTAATGTATGGAAATTTCTCAAAATGTTTTTTTCAACATTGTAACTTATAAAACAACTATATTTTATTCAAAGGCAAGATTACCTCCCACCATGAAATGTGTTGATCAGCTACAGCTAAGCCAGCGTCAAACAGCACAGGTTGTACGCGAGAATGAACGTCTGACAAGCCAGCTAAAAGAAGTTATCGATATGAACAGACAGTGGCAGAAGTATGACGAACAACGTGAAGCGTACGTTATCAAACTCCACGCGGTTAACAATGAACTTCTCAGCAAACTATCCTCATTGCAGAAGACTAACTCAGAGCTGCAAATGCAGGTTTCCCGCCAGAAATGGTGTGAGACTGACAAGCAAATCAATGCCATGCACATCTCTTCAGCATCCTGTGCACAGAGAGCCGATCAGGAAACATCCCATACTGCTCCCATGTGTGTCTTGGATGCCAAGATGGCACGGAAAGAAAAGGAGATGTACACACTGAAAGATGAAATTATCATTCTCAAGGAGCAAATCGCATCATTGCAGAGATCTCAGACAAGTAGAAGGAAGGAGGAAGAAAAGAGAAATGCACTCTTTAAAGCTCAGGTATAATAATATTTGCATATTCTTAACTTAATACTTTTTGTACAAAATAATGAGAAAATGGACAAACCCTACCCTTCCTTTAACAAACTATCCTCTCCATCTAAAGTTATAAAATGGTCATTACTAATGGGAAGGTACAACATTGGTCATGTTGACAGAACTGCTTCTACGGGTAAGCTTACCCTTCTTGGAATAAGGATAAACATTAAACAACCATACTGTGAAGATTTCAGCTCAATGCAGAATCTAAGTCATGAGAAAAAATTGAAAAAAGAATTCACACTCTTTACTGAAAACAGTTGGAGCAAATAGTCAAAATTTTGTCAACCAATGTGCATTTTTGTCTTTTTCTTTGCTCTGAAATGAAAGCACTTTAGACATGTTCATTTGTTGGGATAATTGGTACCGTTACCGACTTCACATCAACTTTCTGCTTATAATTTTTTTATCGTGTATTTACCAATGCTGCACTTTCCCTTCAAAAGAAAGGTATAACACTGGTATTTGGAACCGTACTTTCATTTCAACCTTCTGTTCTTGAGTTGATTTCAGATTAAAGTTTGCATGGAGGATTTCCGGCAGGAGCGTGCCGACCGAGAGAGGTTGAACACAGAGAAATTGCACCTGAGAAAACAACTTGACGAGGCAGAAATCACCATTACAGCTTTGCAGGAGGAGTTTAGTTAAAAACATTATTTCTGTGATAATATTTCAAAGGAGAAGTTACACTTTTGGTATTTACTGCTTCTACGAGTACGCTTACTTTATTTGAAACAAGATATGCATTAAACAACCAATCTGTGAAGGTTTTAGCTTATTATGTGTCAAGGGGAAAATATTGAAAATTAATTTTTTTTATTTTTTATTCATTCTAATGTGCAATTGTTGTCTCAGAAAGTCTAAAATTCAGTCAAAAAATTATTTCATTAATTTTATTAAAATGATAGCACATTAGACAGCAATTAGCTGTCTCTATATGAGATTAGGTTATTTGTTCTTTTTAATAAAATATAACATTTTTGCTAGATAAATCTGGGGAAAATTAATTGATGTATAAATTGAATTCCAGTTGCAAAACATCCAATATTTTTACAGAAATGAAGTAACTATTCAGTTGTTTCAATACAAATGAAATAACCATTTGGTTGTTTCAAGAAATTGTGCAATTTTTGTAATGACATCAAAGGTCATTTGGTATAAGTTTCACAAGCACTGATTTTCATCAGTCACTACTATACTTCCATCCAGTCATTTCATTCCACTGTTAACCAAATTTCATTTGTAGGTAAACGAACTTGTGGAGGAGATTCGGTGGCTCCAAGACAGACCCTCCAGACACACCCATCACTACGCCAACTACACAGTGCACCCTCAAAACCAAATCTCTACAAAAAACGCATCCCTCTCCCACAGACAGCGAAACTTGTTGGCAGAGGATGGGATGTTTTTGATTATGACTCGGTTGGAGCCTTACCAAGTGATGTTGAAATTGATGGCAACTCAAGCGAGGCAACCTCCCTCGAGTCTTCACCTGTAATGGAGGGAGTAGTGCGCAGTTGTGTGCAGTATCATCAATAGGCTACGCTTGCGTGAGTTCAAGCAAATTTCCCAGTGTTCGGTCTAGCCAAAATGTTTTAAAGGCCTCGAATTTGTTAAAATTTAAAATAACAATAATAATAATTAATGTTTTCAGTTTATCAAATGTTTTCCAATTTAAAACCAATATAAAAACCATCTGTAAATATATTGATGTCAAAGATTGCTGTTGGTGTTAAAATTAAATTTAACAAATCATACTTGAATAGCTTCATGTACAGTCGTTCTTTTGTCTGTCTTCGTACGTTGTTGTCCCTCCCCTTTCTACTTCCCTTAAGGAATATAAAATAATAAAATAATATATATATATATAAAAAAAATATAAAAAAATAAAATTAAAAAAACATTACAAAAGGTATGAGAACACGCCGGGGTGGATTTTATACTTCTGTGAAACGAATGATTGTAGCCAGAAAGTAATGCGGGGAGGACCTTTAAAGGAGAAAACTGACAAGCATAATTAATTAATAGCGCCCTCTGTTAATGAAATGTAATAAAGAACGTTTTAACAGTAGAATCGATACTGTGCGCGCGATACTGTGCGCGCGATACTGACAGTAATTTCATTCATTCATTTATTTGTTAATCACATTTTATGATTTTCATAATTGACAGTATTTTATTAATTATTGCTTGGCCAGCTGTGAATGGCCACTTACAATTTATACATTTCAAAACGATACATTTCAAAACGATACATTGATATTTTATAAAATTGTTTATTACAAATGGATTAATAAACTCCTCCCCTTTTTCAGATTTTGGTCAGAAAATTAAATCGATGACTTTTGCGCCTTTTTACCTTTTTCCCATCGTGCTTTGGTAAAACTTGGACAAACATGGCTGCTGACGGAGACAGCAATAGTTCGTACTTTAGGTTTTTCTAAGTAATATGGCTGTTTTGGAGTTTATTTAAGGCAGTTGGATAATTGGATATCTTAAAGAGAGTAAGTAGAATAATAAGGAGTAATAATTCGTGATTTTCTTAGGAGTTTTTGTTTGTTATTGTCAGATTACAAATAGATGTGCAGCAGACGATTAAGTTTTATTACTAGTTAGTTAGGTCAGTGACTGGCTCACAGTGCGTTGACCCTTTGCGCGGCCTATGCATAGTTAATGCATTTGTACACGTTAGATGTTGATTTGTTCTGTATAAAGTTATTGATGAAGTGAAGTTGGATAGGTCATGGAGGAAGGAAATAGAAGGAGTTCGAACGACCCGCCAAACCCCACAGCTCAAATTACAAACCAATTAGCGAGCTGGTTGACCAGTGGTAAAGGCATGGAACCCTCCTGCTGGGCGACAGATTTACGACCGCGATAAGAACTCTCTGTGCGGACCGTTCTGGTACCGCTGGATTGCGTTGTGGAGATAATGAATTGGAGTGAATCATTGGAGAAAATAAGCACGAAAGCAACCAAAAATCGCATGCGCAGTGTGTTTTAGCGGAGATAGAGCTGCGTGGTATTGTGTGACGCTCGTGTCTTGAAATTCCAAATAGTTTATATTTTCCCACAAACCGGACGCTCAGAAGGTGAGATAAGTTGACATTCAAGATTAACGATGAATGGGTTTCCCATGAAAATATGATATCATATTTGTCTTGTTTTGAGGACTTTCCGACCATAATCGACGGTTCAAAATTTGGGGTTTTGCATACGTGGGTTAGCTCTATTCATTCGTGTGAATAGATTTTGAGTCCGGACGGGACCTCAAATTTTATCGGCAAAATAAAATAATGCATTTTTGCCAATATTTCTGATAGTACTGTGTTTTTTGCGTGATTGGGTTATGTTTTTAATATCGTTTCATTGGGTAATGTTGAGGAAAACATGACTCTACTTGATTTTGTCCTACTTTTTGTCATGAGAATTTCATGTAACATGATAATTTTCAGGAATATTAAATATGATGGTTGTAGCATTTGAAATGTCTTTAATATTTTGTCAATTGGTATTCTAATGTGAACCATCAATAGGCCTATATAATTTTTTGTTAGGGAGCGGGGGCCTATTTACATTGTAACATTACAAATCAAGTACAACTACAACTTACAAGCTATGTCAGCTTAAATGCAGGCTGTATAAGTGTATTCCTAAATAAATCGTCACCGACACCACAAAGTAACACCCGACCATTACCGTATGCAGTAAAAAAATCAACAGGAGTGTTACTTCGTGGTGTCGGTGACGAAATGGATCATGTTTTTATGAATTTATTTAATAATGTTTTTAAAATTTTAAATTTGAAACAAGGATTCAATTACATGTCCACATTCTCAGCAGTGCCAATGTTCATATTAATATGTTTATAATTTATGATTAATCCAGCTTGATTTCAAAACATTTTGCAAAGATTCTTGGAAACGTTTGGCCAAACTGAATTTTTTTCCCATCTTTTTTTATTGATTGTTTCCTCGGTCTTCCATCACAACTTTGACCCACACCCTTTGCTACATGTCTGATTACTTGAATAGCCCAAGGGTACAAATATAAATAATGTGCATATGGACAGAATGCTGACAATTCCTATATATTTTGTTCTTTGTTCACAGTTTAGCTGCCATTATGAGCCCTCATATAGAATGCTTGCAAGTCATTTGTAGGCTATGCGGAAAGGAGAGAGCCATACCAGAAGGTCGTCAGCCAATCGAAAAAGGGCACCTGGCTCCTCTAATCAAGGCATTTTTCCAGTTTGATGTCAATGATGATTTGGCTAATATTCACCCCCGTTTGTGTGTAAAATATTTCATTTTCATGCTATGTATGAGCTAGTCAAGCCCACTTTTTAATGTAGGCCCTTTTTAATATTGACATTGTACCCTTGCCCCGTGATCCTTACTCCAATGTGAATGGACTTTGTCTGATGTTTGTTATATTTTTATTAATATTAACAAATATATAGTCCGTGCATACTCTTTTAAACAAAATATCTAAAAAAGAAGAGGTGGTCGGATATTATATGTACATGTACATTTGATGGGAAACAGGTTTTATTTGCAGTTCTACAAAGTGACAAGTGATTAACTTGTGTTACAGTGAATACATGTGACTTCAGCCTCTTTATTGCATAACTTGATGATATTAGAAATTAGTATGTATACTCATTTCGTGTTTTTCTTATTTCACATGTTTATTCTCTTTTTCAAACACGTTTGATTATTTGACAAAATTAACAGCAAAAAATGTACAATAAGTCAATTAGAAAATTTCCCATTGCCAGATATTCTGTGGCAATATAGGACTACAGGTGTATCAGTTATCAGTAATAATATTTCACTGGTTATTGTTTACCAAGTTGTTAGATAAGTGTTCGTAACTGCAGATTTTTGGTATGATTGAGTATTTTGTTTATGTAACTCATTTATGTATTTATACAGATACATTATTTAATCTCTGTTGGACACTGTAATACAGTCATTGATCAAGACTGCCATTTCCTGTCCACAGTTGTAAAACAAAATAGCTTCAGCAACTTGGTGTTTGTCATGAAATTATAGATATTTTAATTTCATTGGTTTTGATTTGATTCACAGGCCTTCTCAGCTTTTTTTTCCAATATTTCCATCTTTTGCTTTTTTAAGATTTAAATAAACATCAATGAATGCTTTACTTCTTATTGTTATCCATTTCATGATTACCATGTCCAACAGTTTTTTCGAAGTGTCTCCAGTAATTTTTTGTTGCATAAGACTACACCAATATGTTTGTACTCTTTTATTTGCATGTATTTTATCACTTAGTTCAGTTTGTATATCTACACCAGGAAACTTGTCTAAGTTACCGACTGTCAAACAATTCCTTGTTTCGATCTCCATTGTTCTAAATAGTAAGTACACCCCATCTGAAACCCTGAAAAGCCCACCCCTATTCTGTGTCATAATCCACTGGTTTGTATACTCTAAAAATGTTTTTGCTGTATCAGTAGAGCAAGCTTGCCAACTTTTAAGAAATTTACAAAATGTCTGGGCTGTTTCATTTTTTTGTTTTTTTAAATTTTTTGTTGAGAGCATAAGGAATGTAACCTGCAACATAGCGCAACACTTGCTCCTCTTCATTGCTTATTTCTATGGCATCTGAAGCTTTTGTTTCTGGTAAATCTATACGGTTCCTGTCTTTCATGATTAAGTGAACAACTGCCTGTAACAAAAATTGGTATGTAAGAACTACATGCTGACCCTTTTCATTAAGGTTAAGAGAAGTCATCAGTTTAAGCCATTTTTCTACACTAGTCAGACGAAATCTATGAAATTGGCTCCAAACCATTTCATATCCCTCTGGCTTCAGATGCTTTGAGTCGCCTGCTGTTATCACTGTCCATAGAGCACTGACTGTGGCGACACAAAAGTTCTGGAACTGTGGACTTTCAGTCAATTCTAGGAGTAGGAGGTTGATGACCAGGCCCATCACACACAGGGCAGTGGGATACTTGGCAGAAAACACAGGATGAATTTTCATGTCCTTGAGGCCAGCCATGAAATACCCACAGGCATTTTGTTGAGCATCTTTCTCTGTGAACTTGGCAAGAGGCCACTTAGTAGCTAGAAACAGAATAAAGATGAAATTATTTTTAATTAATCTAACAGTTTTATGTAGAAAGATGTTCCTAATCGGGGATTTTGTTTAAAAAAATGTAATGCAAAAAGCCGTCCTTAATCCTTGGGTCATGCATCTTATTATATAGCATATGACACAGTGTCATTGACACTTGTCAGGGGAATTTATCAATTGAAATCATCACATTCAACAAAATCTGAATTCTTTTCACGGCGTTTTCACTTGTTCTTTTACCTGGCTGTCTGGTCTTCTTTGGTTGTGTTGTTTCTCCCTTTCCATGTTTTTTTGTTGCTTTGAGTTTGGAAGAAGTGTCTTTGGAAGAAATTGGTATTTGGTACAGTGGGGCTATTTGCAGCAGCCAAGGCACATGATGGTAGAAACGGAAGCTTTAAAAATGGAGACAAAAATGTAATATTAATAAATAGCAATTTCTGGATTTCGCAAAATGTTAAGAATTTACGTAAAACTGTCAACATGAAGCATGTAAAATGATACTTCACAGATTTACGTGTGTTGAAACAACTATAGTGACATACTTTACAGTGGTTGAAAATGGGAATTCTTCTTGTGACACCCCGCCTAAACGGTTAAACATTTGAGTAACGTTACATTTTGTCATGGTGAATTTTTCTTTCTCCTCGTCTTTTACGAGGACGGCTGGACCATGGAGGAAGGAAAATAGACTTTCCTTCCTCCATGGCTGGACGTACATTGTTATGACTGCTAACAGTTTCAGACCAAAAATATAGGCTATTAGAATTTCAATTAATAACATTCGTGAATATTACCTACCCGTGGTTTCAACTAAAGGGCCTGGACGACAGCGCTCACAAATCCAAGAATATTTGGGAATTGTTTTCGCCGAAAGACCGCAACAATCGTAGTGCCACCAAATTATTGCACAGTCATTGGTCATCATTGCAAGCTATCATTTCCGTGGTGGATGGCTTCCCACATACACAATATTGACGACCATCATCTTCAGAACCACTGCTACTATCTATTAATTCATTAACATTCAAGTCTTCTTCGGACAAATCACTAAGATCACTCAAATCTGAACCATATACGAAATCTTCTTTACCGTAGGATGCCATTTTGAAAGATTCGCGCGACACGTCGGTTCGTTCGGATCTGAGGACACGCTTGTTTATCTTTTCTACGCATGCGCAAACCTCCAGACAGCCGACCGCGACATGTTTACATTGTAATTTGCGGTTGGTGTTTTACGACCGCGGTACCAGAGGGTCTTACTTTTGATGTCCTTCTCGTTCGAACTCCTTCTATTTTCCTTCCTCCATGGATAGGTTTATAGATGAAAAATAATGTAGGTTACTTTGTTTTTCGTCAGAGACTGTATAAAATGTATACAATTTAGTTATTGGAATTTAGAAATGAAAAAAAAAAAAAATTAAGCTAGGACGAAAGAAAATTCTGTATAAATAAGCAAATTGTTTTATGTCAGATTGAAATAATTTCTAGGATTAACGTTACTGTTAAAGTATGAGATTTAAAAAATTGTGGAGGAGAAAAGTGCAAGCGCAGCATGCCGGAGGTGTGTAGTTTGTGTGGTGAAGGGAGTAGTGCGCAAGCGCCGCATGCCTATTGATGATTTCGGGCAAGTTTGAGACAGTCGTTTCTCACACACATCACCTCTCTTCATTCACCTTGATCGAGCAACACTCCTATAATATTGTTACCAGTATGGCCACTCTCTTTGTGTTTTATCAATATGTACAAGAAAAGCGAGAAATTGCAATTATTGAAGGAGAGCGGATCCGCATAAATGCGGATCCAGAATTACGAGACTGGGAGCAAATTCCTAAAAACTTCCCGCACGTGGAAGTTATATCCCAGATGGAGGCGTTGAAATACGCTATCATAGTTGGCAACCTGGAGTACGCCAGGTTTCTGGTACAGCGTAATCCAGACAAGTTCAAGTAACCGTGAGACCAGCGAAATCAACACATCAACAAAACAACCGGCTCTTTTCAGAGCCAACACATATTCCAAGAAGAGATTATTACCGAGTCTGTTATGAATATTAACTGTTCGATTTAATCATTAAAATAAATTATATTCGTGTATGTCTGTGTTTTTAATAGTAGCTTTTGTCTATTGGCAAGAGGATAAGTGTGATGCACAATGTCTCTGTAAACAATTTTTTTTTAATCTCATACTTTAACAGTAATGTTAATCCTAGAAATTATTTCAATCTGACATAAAACAATTTGCTTATTTATACAGAATTTTCTTTCGTCCTAGCTTAATTTGTTCTTTTTTCATTTCTAAATTCCAATAACTAAATTGTATACATTTTATACAGTCTCTGTGCAGTATTTTGTGTGCAGTTCAAGGGGTACCGGTAAGCATTGTATTTATATATATTTTTTGTTTTTCTCAAAATCACAAGGGGTAAGCCTTGTATTTATATATGTTTGGTTTCCATCAAAATCACAAGTGGTAAGCATTGTATTTTATATATTTTTGGTTTCCATCAAAATCACAGGTGGTAAGCATTGTATTTATATATTTTAGTTTTTTCTCAAAATCACAATGGGTAAGCCTTGTATTTATATGTTTTTGGTCTCCATCAAAATCACAAGGGGTAAGCCTTGTGATTTACATAATTTTGTTTTTCTCAAAATTGTAATTTTGATAAAAAGAAAAATATATCAATACAAGGCTACCCCTTGTGATTTTGAGAAAAACAAACAAAATATATAAATACAATGCTTACCCCTTGTGATTTTGAGAAAAACAAACAAAATATATATAAATACAATGCTTATCCCTTGTGATTTTAAGAAAAACAAAAAATATATAAATACAATGCTTACCACTTGTGATTTTGATGGAAACCAAACATATATAAATACAAGGCTTACCCCTTGTGATTTTGAGAAAAAACTAATAAATACAATGCTTACCCCTTGTGATTTTGATGGAAACCAAAAATATATAAATACAATGCTTACCCCTTGTGATTTTGATGGAAACCAAAAATATATATAAATACAAGGCTTACCCCTTGTGATTTTGATGGAAACCAAAAATATATAAATACAATGCTTACCCCTTGTGATTTTGAGAAAAAATAAAATATATAAATACAATGCTTACCCCTTGTGATTTTGATGGAAACCAAAAATATATCAATACAAGGCTTACCCCTTGTGATTTTGAGAAAAAACTAATAAATACAATGCTTACCCCTTGTGATTTTGATGGAAACCAAAAAAATATAAATACAAGGCTTACCCCTTGTGATTTTGATGGAAACCAAAAATATATAAATACAATGCTTACTCCTTGTGATTTTGAGAACAAATCACCAATTAAAAAAACCATCTGTAAATATATTGATGTCAAAGATTGTTGTTGGTGTTAAAATTAAATTTAACAAATTATACTTGAAACATGTCGTACAAAGTGTTAACTTTATTGACTTATTTGTTATTTGTTATTATTATTATTATTATTATTATTATTATTATTATTATTCAAAGTTCATAGCGGGTCAAACCACATAATAACCACGACCACATTATTACAAAAACCACAAAGTGAGCAAAATCATTTGGCCAATCCACATATTAACCACTTTTTGGTTATTATGTGGGCATTTTAGGGAGTAAGTATTTTGTGTGCCGTTTGTGTGGAGGGAGTAGTGTGCAGTATTTTGTGTGGAGTTGGTGTGCAGTATTTTGTGAGGAGGGAGTAAGTATTTTGTGTGCCGTTTGTGTGGAGGGAGTAGTGTGCAGTATTTTGTGGAGTTGGTGTGCAGTATTTTGTGAGGAGGGAGTAAGTATTTTGTGTGCAGTATTTTGTGTGGAGGGAGTAAGTATTTTGTGTGCAGTATTTTGTGTGGAGGGAGTAAGTATTTTGTGTGCAGTATTTTGTGGAGGGAGTCACGCGCCCGCCCAGACGCAGCCACAGCCAGGGAGGAGGGATGCCCACAGTACAAGTAGTGTGCAGTATTTTGTGTGGAGAGAGTAAGTATTTTGTGTGCCGTTTGTGTGGAGGGAGTAGTGTGCAGTATTTTGTGAGGAGGGAGTAGTGTGCAGTATTTTGTGAGGAGGGAGTAAGTATTTTGTGTGCCGTTTGAGTAAAATCTTCCGAATTTATGCCGCATCTTGACCTTCTTTGTGGAGGAGGCAGTCTGCAGTTTGTCTGCAGTTTGTCTGCAGTTTGTCTGCAGTGTGTATTGTGGTGGTGGATCGATTGAGGAGGAGGAGGGAGTAAAATCATCCGAATTCCACCACCACAATACACACTGCAGACAAACTGCAGACTGCCACCACCACAAAGGAGCTCAAGATGCGGCATACATACTACTTACGTCATGCCCTCCTAATTTGTACTGCAGAAGTATTGTATATATGCAATATTAAAATAACTGTTTTTTCTTTCCTTCTATAGATATTTCTGGCTGTGTATTGTATTCTGGCTGTGTCCTTGAATGATGGATGTCCAACCGATAGTTCAGGAACCAACAACAGCACCGTGAACGTCGAGCCAACCATCGAGACTGAGTACTTCGGCCCCATGGACGTCAAGAACCCGCAGACAGAATGTTTCAAGTCTGCCCTCATTGATGAATCTTACGTGTATAAAAGTTGTCCCGCTATCAACACGAACGTGTGCAAGAACGTAAGGGCACTTTGCCCGTGGACATACGTGGACCACATTGACAAAAACAGGTAAGAACTCGTTTAAGCAGTTGCTATTGCACATTTAAAAAAATTAAAACAAGCATTTTCCTAAAACCATCATTTTGCTTATACAAACAAGCAAAGATCGAAAACCATTAAGTCACATTTAGGTAAACATAATCTGCATAAATCTAATCATTCCTTTCAGTACGTTTTTACGTCAGCAGAAAGGTTTTGTTGCACATTTTCCACTGTCCTGAATTTTGCCTCTAAATTTATTTACCACTCTGATAGGGTTTACAGCATGGGCTATCTGTGTAGCGACGTACGTGTGCACGACCGTGACATTTAAAACCTGTGTCTGTAGTCAATTAGTAAAAAGTTTCAAAACGCTGTGGTGTCTTAAACCGTTTAAAGTATTATTTACCAAATTGTACCTTAAAAATGCTTGCTGAAGCAATAATCATACCTAATTTTGACTATTGTAGCCCTGTATGGTCAAATTGCAACAATGAACTAAAATCTAGACTTCAAAAACAGCAGAACAAATTAGCTAGAATAATCTTATCTGTAGACATTAGAACTCCTGTTAATGACATGATGACTTCCGTTAATTGGCTCAAATTAGATGATAGGTGGACTAACCAAATGCTTATTATGATTTTCAAATGTTTAAATGGTACGTGTCCCTATTATTTGTCTGCTAAATTTAAGTTCACCCACTCTGTACATAATTATTCTACGAGAGGTCAGATTTCAAACTCACTCGCTATTCCACATTGTAACTCTAATTCTGGTCAACGCATGTTTATAACTAGATCTTGTCAACTATGGAACAAATTACCACAGAATATTCGCATTAATTATCACACTATGTCAATCAACCAGTTTAAAAATAATACCCTCATTCACTAAAATTGTACTATTAGTAATATTATTTAATATCCAATTATTCAATTGTGTTATATCTAGTGTATATATTATCCATATCCACACATATATCTAACCTTGTATTCTGTAATAGTCCTGTGTGTTTGATCTACTGGTGTATTCTTTTTAGAAATCATTGTAAATGTATACGTGTATCAGGGCCACCTTGGAAAGCAGTGTCACTCACTGAATGGTGCTACCCTGAATAAAGAAAGCTTAAATAAATAAAATAAATAAACAAAACTACAGGGAGTGTACGGGTCTTTAGGGCCCATTGAGCAATCATTAAACTATTGGCCAAAACTATTCTTAAAGCTTGCTTTATTCGTTTGCCAGATTTGAAAACAATCTTTCTGTGTGGAACAGCTTCTGAAAGCAGACAAAAGAATTAAGTGATAATTGACAGTCTTAATACCTACAAAGTAGCTACTGTACGGCACTGCAGCTGTTAATCCTTTACTAATCCTCCCTACAATTAGACAGTAATCTCTTACTCGTCCAGTTGTCTGACGCAGGAGGGCCTGTTTTGCTGGGTGCATTCAAGCATTGAACAAACTATCATCTTAATCGTTCGACCATCAAATCGTCTTCCAATAGTTTAACGGTTGCTCAAGGGCCCTATAAGGACCAGGACACCTTTTATAGCTACTGTAGTGCATCATGGGATCAAACAGAGACATCCATGACCGTAATTGTTTTCCAGCTGACTGCTCATGTATATCCTTTGCCGCATAGGGTCGTAAATTTTGACTTACAGAGCATGCAGTCTGCACCCATAGGTTTATGCGGCGCCGCCTGCACTGTTCTTAGGGATATCATAAGGAACGTATAGCTATAGAGTTTTTCTTGATTTGAGACAGTTAATTACCATTTTATTATAACTATATGTTTTCCTGCAGAATCCCAGAGATAATGCAGCACTCTAAGTGCGTATGGTCTGATTGTGTTGAACCAAGTGGACACGGGTATGCAAAAGAAAGCAAATGTAATCAAATTATGTATCAGATCCCGGTCATACATAAATGCCAGGATGGAACGTAAGTACAGTTTAAAAATGCCGATTATGATAATGAGCACCACGATAACGGACATTTTGATTATTCCAGACATGAAATGTTGTTACAAGTGTAGTGTTAAAGACATAATTCACTATAAAGAACAGCTATACTAATCAATTAATTATCGGTAGCAAGAAAGGTCATGTGATCTTATCTTACCCAAATACATTGCAGGCCTAACACTGGTGTCCAATGAGAGTGCTTTATTCAACAACCCGATTCACACATATCCTAGCAACTAGATCAAGGCGCTGTACATTATTACTCCCTGCTCATCAGGCTCATAAATCATTCCTGAAACCATCTCAGCTCCATGGGAGTATACAGCTCAATTGCTGCACTCGGGCGCGATAGGACTAATCAAACACAACAACCAACTCATTTACTTCTGGGTGAGAGAAGCAATTATGGTAAATTGTCTTGCTGAAGGACACAAGCACCATGGTTGCAGCCAGGATTCAAACCCACATTTTGACGACTCTGACATCAGAACCAAAATCCGATGCACTAAACCGCTCGACCATGGCACTCCAGTGTACATTTTTCCTTGGAAATATAATTTAATTTTAATAAAATGGCAAGCCCAATAACATTTTTTTTCAACAAAATGTTTTTAGAAATCTTATTGTAATTAGCTTACTGTGTCTTTAAATGACTCACCTGGGACCAGTGCTTGTCATAAGTGCATGCATGCAGATCAACACCTGTAAATTATAGTCTATAAATGTGCCACGTGACAGTGCCCTCTATTGAACAGTGGCAGGCAACAGTGGTGTTGGCAATTTTCATCATTGTATATAATTTTTTTTTTTTTTTTGTATTTGTATTCTATGTCAGCATAAAAAAATCACTTTATTTGTTTTGAGTACGGCATTATTTCAAGTCATGTTGATTGGTAATTTACAATGTAGGCCTACACAATTTTCAAGGTGTACAAAATGCCCGCAATTTATGGGAGACTTGAGACGCTAGGTGGCAGCAGACTTACCGGTCCTTTTCCATGTTTCTCAATGTAAGTCTGCTGCCACCACCAGCGTCTCAAAAGACTCCCATTATTATTCGCCTGCCATGAACACCACGATAAAAGGCGCTTGAATTTGGTAAACAAGTGTAACATGGTCTAAATGTGAAAATGGTTTGTTTAATTTACAGAAACGAGACAGTGTTTGAAGAAGTACCCGTTGCATGTGCGTGTTTGCAACCAAGAGTACCGCTTAGGATTATTGTGAGAAGATGCCTGACCAAAGGCCGATGTGGAGTGTCGTGGCGAGCGGTCTAGCTATCGGACTCAAGTTCTGGTGTTAGCAGCAGAATGTGGGTTCAATCCTCGCCGTGACACTTGTGTCCTTGAGCAAGACACTTAACCATAATTGCTTTCCACCTAGGGGTTAAAATGGGTACCTGTGAGGGCAGAATAGGTTGATTAGCCCTATATGCGCCTGTAATGGCAGCAACTGAGCTGTATACTCCCAGGGAGCTGAGATGGTTTCAGGAATGATCTATGAGCCTTATGAGCAGCGGTAATAATATAATGCGCCTTGAGCACCACTCAGTTGGTGGATACGCGCTATATAAGTCCACACATTATTATTATTATTAGGTGTGTTCGCTAGCAAAGTAGCTGCCATCAATTCATAATCTTTTGACACATTAGTATACAAATTATTACATAGATCATTCATAAATTGATTACATTAATTTAGAAATGAAATTATTTTTATTTGTAACAGAAATAGTAATTTATTGATATGTGAATGATCTTTATTCGTGACTTAATACACTTTTTGAAAACAATATAAAAAATGCATTTAAAGAAATTATTGGGTAATTGTTTCATCTTGCACTTTTATATATTTAATATTTATTGATCAAAATCATAATATTCTTATATTTTGAAAACATATTTTGTATATACTACTGAAATACTATTCAGGATATTGAATTGTCTTTCTAGCAATTGTGTTTATTATTATTTATTGATATCATTCCATTTTTATTTGTAACCTTAACAAAATGTCTGTATATAATATTTATATTACATTAATTTTAAGAAATGAGTGATTTGTGGAATCATAAATCATACACTTAACGGGAAGGTGTAACATTGGTATTTGATAATATACGTTCGTTCATTTCAACCCTGTAGTTTTCCAGAAATGTATCATAACACTAACCTGTGTAAATTTCATCAAAATAGATGCTCACGTTTTTGCGAAAACGAAGAAAGATTGTTAAATGTTTTTATATTTTATTTTTTTTAACGAAATTGTTGTACCTTCCTTGGAAATAATTACGCTGTTCATTATTTACAATTAATAATGAACAGTATATTTCAATAAATTATTATTCTTAACAGTGAACACGCCATGTTAGCTGCATTATTCCAGCAACCGAAGTAACGCATATTGCGCTTCATTAATCATATTATTATGTTTAAAAATATAAAATATATAAATAAACTTTCTTATATGTATTTTGTAATATTTTAAAAGTTATGGTTATGATTGATATTATTGTGTAGTTATTTACTTTCGATACTGTGAAAGTAAATCAACCTTGAAACCTTGTCGAAAAATTAACCCTTTTCTGAATGATTGTTATTTATTTTATAAAAGAACAAATATAATAACAAATGCTGCAATAAAATTTGTCTTTACTTGAACCATGTTTTGATTCCCCAAAAGAGCTTTCGGATGAAATTTACAAAACCTTTAGTCGCAAGAAGGTTAAGTATCCTTTAGACGATCCAGTTTGTGTCGCAGTAGACATTGAAATCACGGTGCCAAGTTACAAATAGCCAGGTA
>CM055825.1:28806772-29009578 GCA_029582265.1 Zoroaster sp. YZ-2022 | reverse complement strand
TATATAAATCTGAATGCATTTTCGTTATTTCTCGTATAATGACAGATTAAAATGATCTAAAACTTTCACATGTTGGTTTCTGTACTTGATTCTGATAAAGTATGGATGAATTTACAGACATTTAATTAATAGTGTATAATCATTTATTGGTATAATCATATGATTTAACATTATTATGATGGAGGACACTCTTTTAATAACATAAGATTGATGGCGTCTGTGCTATACTATTGTAGCTTTTTCCTATCACTGTACTTTGACCCTGCTATTCTGTTTAGTGGTCATATATTTTACATTGTACTTTGAACTTCACATAACATCAAGTATTTTGTGAAAATTACCTACATATGAAAAAATATTTGAGCTAGTGCCTACCTAACGCTTAACATATTATGACCAAAACAAATGAATAAATATTTAAAAATAAAACATTTCCCCAAAATATCAGATTTCAGATAGTGCTTTTCTTAATCACAAAAACAAAACCGAAAACAAACAATCTGCCAAAATGTCCTGACTCTTCTGTGAACAAGTTATGTTGCTTTCCTGTTTTATTCATATCCTCTTGAATATAGGAAAAATAAAGCTAATGGTCGAGCGGTTTAGTGCATCGGATTTGTGTTCTAATGGCTGAGTCGTCAGAATGTGGGTTCGAATCTCAACCGCGACCATGGTGCTTGTGTCCTTGAGCAAGACACTTTACCATAATTGCTTCTCTCCACCCAGGGGGTAAATGGGTAACCTGTGAGGGCAGAGTTGGTTGTTGTGTTTGATTAGCCATATATATGCGTTGTAATGGCAGCAATTGAGCTGTATACTCCCCAGGGAGCTGAGATGGTTTCAGGAATGATTTATGAGCCTGATGAGCAGGGGTAATAATATAATGAGCCTTGAGCACCAGTTTGGTGGATACGTGCGCTATATAAGTCCACATTAGTATTATTATTAGTAGTAGTATGTTGCTTATGTTTAGAATAATAAGGAAACAGATGGCAGGTTCAAACATATCAAATTACTAGGCACAAACAAAATCTTAAAGGCGCCACAAGCAGGAGATTTGTGTCAACTTTCTCAATAGGGAGATACAGTTTTAAACAAAAGTAGTCAATTATTCATTAGATCAAACTTAAAGGGAAGGTACTCTTTTTAAAAGGATAGCTAAGCTGATGCTTAGTAGTTTTAAATCAAGATATTGAACCTGTAAAGTTTCAGCTTATTTCATTATGTTGTTACCGAGAAAATAGTGAAAATGCATTGAGATATTTCGTATAGTCATTCTAATGTGGTATTAATAGGAAAGAGCACGTACAGCTCTTCCTAAATTCTAAACATTATCAAAATAATTATTAAAAGTGACAGCACCTCAGACAATTTGTTTTTCAAAGAAAATTGATATCGCCATTAGCTAAATACTAAGTTAGTGTCACATTTAAATTCGTAAATTTTGTAATTTTGTAAACAAATATCTTTTGCCGTGTCTTTCTCGTTTAGGAAACCACGACACCATGAAACAACGAGCGATACGTTCGGTTGTCTTCGTAACACTAGGTAAGTAAGTGTACGGGCGTAAATCACGGGGGGTGGGGAGATATACACCCCCACTTTTTGGCCGGAGGATAGTCCATAGGATCATCCTCCAGAATTTTTCATGCGGTAAAATATTAATAAGCGAATAATTCGTGCAAAATGAGGGAGTACATAAAGTGATGTTTCTAGCGGTGTTTGGGGGTGGGGGGGTTATAACCCGTTGAGCGACATTATACATTATGCAAACAAATTTTAACATCATACCCTCTATTTTTGACAAGGATTTACGCAACTGAGTAACCGTGCATTTTAGTATAATCGACATGCAGATGTCAATCAATAGTGGCCTATCCGTTATTGTCAGCGGCGTAGCCAGGACTTTTCAGTGGGGTGGCCCAGGGGTATGGGTTTTCCTTTTCTTTTCTTTTCTTTTTGGGGCATTATGAGGATTTTTCGTGGGGGGCACCTGGGGGGGCACTGGAAATTTGTGGGGGGGCCACGTGCCCCCCAGGCCCCTCCGTGGCTACGCCGCTGGTTATTGTCCAATCAGATTTGTGGAGCAGTTGCATTATTTTCTTAGGCAAGGTTTGGGGGTTTGATTGTTGGCACTTTCAGTGCTGCGACACCGAGTTCCTGTTCTGTCCTCACAAACAGTGCCCTCAACTGTCAAGAAAATCATGAACATTTTTACAAATTTAAACTGGATATTTAATCTTCACTTTACCTCAAAAAAGACTTTCCATATTGTTCACAAAATATCCAGAAACATGGATATTTGCTAGAATGCGTATCTTCATGAGGTTGCATTTCAAAGGCTCTTTAATTAAGGGCTTTATTTTTGTCTTAGGTTGTATTAAAAGAGACCTGTAGACTTTCAAATTATTCAACTGTATTATTGTTGTGTTTTTGCTCCCCAAGTGACATGTTGGCTATGTATTTGCGTCAAAGCTAACAACGAGAACCTGACCATCTTCTTAGAACGGGGCCGGCGGGGGATCGTGCCGTGTCCCCCCATCGCGGCCAACCAAACCACAGTGGCAGAAACAGACGCAGTGTTCATGTACTGGTATTTCAATCAATTGTGCGGGAAGTCTCTATTAATCTCACTCTTTCGAGGGACGGTTGCACCCCAGAATGGAATTTCACAGGGCATTTACGATATCAACATTGACCAACTCTCTCTGGTCATAGAAAACGTCACCGACTCTGACGAGGGAATGTATTTCTTCAAGCTCAAACCCAAACTAGGCCAGATTCGGGAAGGTTTTGTAATAGTGAACGTAAAAGGTGAGTATTAAATTCACTTTTTTTTTAATTACACAGTGTATTCGTTTAAGCGGGATTTGGGCGCCCCGTGATAAATAGGATGAGAGCGATTGTATGTAACCCCCTTCCCTTCAATATTGTGGAGATTTTGTTCCCTTTTTTTGGGGGGGGGGGGTAAAGGGTGAACTATGAATGAGGTCTACATTGTACATGTTCTGTTTTGTTAAGAACATGGCCTATAATCCAGTTTTATTATGTCACACCTTGCAATTTACAGTTTCACCGAGAGATCCCTTTCCGAGCGTCAACGACTGCAAAACTACGGGGGCGTCCCAGTGCGAGGTTACCGTACCGTACGACCAAGCGACTGGCAACGTGACGTGTAAGGTGGCAGTAGCCAAGCCTGCAGTAGCACTTCGCTGGATGCGCGTTTCGGCTGATGGAGACAGTCGACTCGTCGTCGAAGAAGTCACCCTAATCATCGAGCATGTGATAGTCCAGTCAGACGGCAAAAGGACAGCAGGAGGTAAACATATCGAGTGATTTCCCGCAAATTCGTGATGGCAGCTTTGAAATTTCATTTACCAACTTGAATTCAAATTTTAAAAGCAATGTTAACGAAGATTGTATGCAGCTCTTATTGCTCTCTGCAGGCCCTAAACAAGTTTTACACCTTGACAAGAAATTGATCTTTAAAAGAATGTACACATTTTTGGTTGAGTTAAAATTTCTTTTTACTATTTATTTTATATTAATTTTGTTTTGAGGGCGCTCTTCGCAAGGCCACTGCTGTTACTTTCAATCTGATTTTATTGTCATTGTTTAGTCATTTTGATTTAAATGTTCGTTCTAGCATACTGATCGAAACGTCAAGTTGTAACATCTGGTTCTTTTCAGAACTAATTACTACTCAATAGAGAATTTCACATAGCGTCACCGCACTAGCCTTACTTATCCTCTTCACCATGCAAAGCTACAAGTTTCACCGTTCTATAATACGTATTTTTAATTTTACAGCCTTATATTTTGTACTTACCTTCATTGTTATGTTGGAATTTTTTTGGAAATTTGCCGCTGGATGGCGGTGATGAATCAGTACTTGCAATAAATAATTAAAATAAATGAAGATTGTTTGCGGTAACACCAAGTGAAAAAGCTCTCTTTTGAGTAGTAATTAGTTCTGAAAAGAACAAGTGGTTAAAACTCGACGTTTCGATCAGTATGCTCTGTCCTCGGGAGCATACTGATCGAAACGTCGAGTTGTAACCATTTATTCTTTTCAGAACAAATACTAGTCACTACTCACATGGTGTCACCGCAAACAGTCTTTACTGTTCTTTTCACCATGCAAAGCTGCAAATCTTAATAATTAAAGTATTGATTAATTTAATTAAATTTATTCATAGTTTTTAATATTTCTGTCCAAGGTTCCTGGTTTTTGATCAACAACACCTACACAACCTTGGCATCAATCCAGCTGTCATCATTTGATGACGTCGCAACTTACGTGTGTCAGGCCATCGGTGGTGATGCACTGGGGGATCAAAACGGGAGTTACGTGACAGTCACCGTCAGTAAACAAGCCGCACCTGACAAAACAGGTATGTCGATGGCCGAATGAGATGAAGTAAAATTACCATGTGGTTGGAAACATTTGTGATTACATTTGGCACATTTTTCAATTAAGATTGTTCACATTGCTCTGGATTCAGAGTTCAGAATTCAGACATAAATGCCTGTACAATATACTTCTGGTCCACGGGGGGACCCCCAACGTAAGAGGGGAGGGGTCTAGACCGTCTAGCTGTGACTGGTTCTGCCCCTTTCCTGGTCAATTTGAATATAACCCTATAGATCCTAAGCCTAGAATTTTTCTAAGTAAATATTTTTGCTTAGCAACACAAAGCCAGAGTGTTCACATTTCGCATGAAAGTTTGGCTGGTAACCAACAAATCCCCCTGAGCACAAAAATAATATTATGCTAAGCAGTTAACTTGTATGATGTTGCCACTGGTACCATACTCAACTCCTGCATTGTGTCATCTCGTATAATGTGGAAATGTTTACCCATTTGTAATAGAAACTGGAACTGTGTGGGGAAATGTAGTGCCTACCAGCGAGGCCAACACTTGTCCAGAAGCTTGGATCATCATTGCCTTGTGTGTTTGTATCGGCTTTATGGTTATGATCTTTGTGGTATTGTGGATGGTAAGTGAAGGTTGATTATCGTCCCCTTGTCAGGATGACTAGGAGCCAGGATGACTATGGATGGGGGACATATTTCCCACCCACACTTTTTGGCCCTTGGGATGGTCCATAGGATCATCCCCCAGAAATGTTCATGCGGTTTAAACAAAAATAATAATAAGCGAATTATTTGTGAAAAACAAGCCCCAAAAAAGAGAAAAATTGGGTTTGTTTAAATATTCATTATTTTTTGTTTCTTTGTCCGTTTGGGTGTCATCTATTTTTTAGCACACACATTTCAATATCATCCCCCACTCGATACGGATTTACGCCACTGGCGAGGAATGCGATCAACTTTTATACACAGACCAACCATGATTTGGCATCTGATCCCATTGTGACATCACCGATGTGCTCATGAATATGCAAATTGTCATTAGCATAAATACGAAAGAGTGCCAACAATGGTATCAAAACACCCACAGATTGGCAATTAAAAGGAAGCAAAGTAAATAGTGCTGGGAGTTACCGGTTAGTTCACTAACCGTTTAACCGAAACTTTCACGGTCGGTTAACCGGTTAACCGAAAGTTGGCACCGGATGGCATGGATAGCAACTTGTACATAATTGTTTTCGAGTTAGAACATTTCATAGCCCCTTTAACTGTTTTCTTCCGTTTTTAATTCAGAAACGTTTCAGGACAAAGAGGTCTCACTATATGGAGTCGCGGTCGTTTTCCAATGTCTGAGAGTTAAGGACATTGAATTGAATGTCTAAAATAATCAGTAATTTGCGCTTCCGTAGTTGGAGGATTTTTTTTAAGCTGTCTGACAGTTTGGATTTTAATCCAATTATTTCCTCATTTTCTACGTGCCATCTCAGCTTATTTTTGTCATCATAGTGTTCAGTTCTACATCAAGTATCAGATAAGATTTGTAGTCTATGGATTTTTGACCTGCATTTCTTGATATTTATGTGACATTTTTGATTTAACGCCATGCTCTGACTTGGAACACGTCAGCCATCTTGGGATTTTATGTCAGACATTCTTCTACTATTGATTTTATTCCTGCTTGCTTTTTTCACCCGAAGAGTGCCCCTCTTCCTCCCTCAAGACTTCTGTTGATACCCTGTTATCAAGCCTCCAAGAGATGATCTGTAGTTGAGGGCCAACTGAAATTTCATTTTGATTAATACGGAATATGGGAGATTGCAACAAGATGGCGGTGACCATAACATCACTAATATTTTTGTACTGCTTCTTCGGCATTTTTGAATGCTGTCACAATCGTCAGTCTACGTTTTATACCTTGGAACTTGATCTGAAACCATTTGTATGGTATCCTTTTTGTAAAACTGATGGATTATGTACATGTATGATGGCTTCAGTAACTTCAGACACCAGGCCACATAATTACAATTTTATTGTCAGCCACTTGACTGACATAACTATAGTATGTAGACCTGGACAGAGAAGGAAATTTATAGGCAAGCGGGTCATTTATTATGCAAATCACGTTGCCACTTTTCAAGACAAATTGTTTTTAGATGGCGATGTTGAATTAAACCCTGGACCGCCACCACATCATGGAAAAAATTCTGATCCTGATTGTACATTAACTTTTGAGACAGTTAAAAGCAGTTCTGGGCTAAAAATAGCTCATTTAAACATCAATGGTCTTTATGGAAAACTGGACCAGATGAAAGTAATGTTGCTACACCAACCAATTCATATATTGGCTCTCTCGAGACAAAACTTTGTGGCACTATTTGCTCTAGCGAACTCACCATTCATGGTTACATGTTACTGAAAAGACAGAACTCGACGAGGAGGTGGTGTAGCTTTTTATATCCATAAAAACATCAGCTTCACTATAATTCAAGACCCTTGCTTGGTGAATCTTGAAACTATCGCAATACTTGTCTCTACACCAAGTGGAAATTCTCTGCTCATTTCAACAGTTTATCGACCGCCAACTTCGCCAATTTCGTTTTTGATGATCTTGAATCAGCACTGGAAGTATTTAGCTCCAGATCCAATAACATGATCATTGTTGGTGATTTGAATTGTGACTTTAATTCAACTTCTCCTCGATTGACGCGCCTGGAGGAAACAATGAATCTTTTTAATTTGAAGCAGATTGTCCCTGAGGCTACTAGAGTTACATCTAATTCATCATCTTTAATCGATGTGATTATTACCAACAACTTGACTATTCACTCTGATTGCAGAGTCATTCCTTGTGCTATTAGTGACCATGATGTTATTTACACTCGTGTCAAATTTAAAATTCCTCACCAGTCACACGTTGAAAAAACGTTCAGGAGCTTTAAAAATGTTGATTGTGACGCTTTTTGAATGACCTTATTGGGATGCCTTGGTCAATTTTGGACGAGGTGACTGATCCTGACATTGCCTGGAACATTTGGCACAATTTGTTTAATAATATCTGTAATAAACATGCCCTTTGTAACTAAGCGTTTTAAAGCTAACCTTCCTAAATGGCTAGAAAACAGAAATGACATTTTTCATTTAATGCATGAACGGGATGTAGCCAAATCTAAAGCTAGGAGAACTAAATTGAAGGAGGACTGGGATAGGGCCAAAATTTTGAGAAATGATGTCACTAGACTTTGTAGAACTGCTAAAATTGGTTATTATCAAAATCATGTTCGTATTAATCAAAATAACAGCAAAAAGTTATGGGCCGGCATAAGAGAGATTCTCCCAAATAAGAAAAACAATAATCTTCCTGGCACTTTTAATATTGATAATAAGGATGTCTCAGATCCAAAAACCATAGCCGATAGTTTTAATAATTTTTATGTTAATATCAGCAATGTTCTGTTGGCCAACATTTCAAATGACGCTAATCAAGATCCGTGCTCTTATCTAACACATTGCTCAACTAGTTTTTCCTTTTACAGAATTCCTCCAGATTTTGTTTTTAAGGAGATTGCTAGGCTGGATCCTGGGAAGTCTGCTGGTCTGGACAACATCGATGGTAGGCTATTTAAGCTGGCGGCGCCTGTTATCGCCCTCCCCTTGACACATATATTCAATTTAACCCTTTCCACCTGTACCATTCCTCAAGCGTGGAAAAAGGCCAAAGTTATCCCCATTTTTAAAGCAGGTAATCGCAAAGTGCTCAATAATTACAGGCCCATTTCGATTTTGCCGTTGGTTTCTAAAATAATTGAAAAAGCTGTCCACTCACAATTCCACTCATACCTTACTTCAAACGACCTTCTGTCTTCTAATCAGTTTGGTTTTAGACCTGGGTACTCCACACTTGCAGCAGTAGCTCATGCTCATGATAACTGGCTTCATCACATTAACAATGGTAATTTAATTGGTTCTTTATTCATTGATTTACAGAAAGCCTTTGATACAGTTAACCATGATATTCTTTTACGCAAACTTTCTTTTTATGGATTATCTACCTCAGCTGTTGATTGGCTAGCATCTTATTTATCTGGAAGGACGCAGCAAGTCTGTTATAAATCCAAACTTTCTGTAGTTAATCCTGTAACATCTGGAATACCTCAGGGATCAATCCTGGGCCCTTACTTTTTCATTGTACATTAATGACCTGCCAAATGTCTTGATCACTGCAACATTGATATGTATGCAGATGATACACTTATTTATTATGGTGATAAAAACACTAGTCTCATTGAAAATAAATTGAACTCGGATCTTCTTAATTTAACAAAATGGCTGCAGGCTAACAAACTTATTTTAAATCCTCAAAAACAGAAGTTATGCTAGTTGGTACTGCTCAAAAACTTAAAAAGAGCAATCCCCTCAAAATTTTTATTTCTGGCCAAAAAATACAACAAGTTGATTCTCATAAACATCTAGGGATACTAATGGACAATTTTCTCTGAACATGTTAAAAAATTAAGTTCTTCAATTTCTTTGCTCGCCAGAACAAGAAAATTTGTTGACCAGCCAACAGCTTTTTTATTATATAATGCCATGGTTCTACCCCACATAGACTACTGCTGTATGGTGTGGGGTGCCAAACCCACTCTTGTCTCCAAAATTCAAAAACTCCAAAATAGAGCACTTCGCATTGTTCTTAAGCTTCCACCCATTTCACCCACCAACTTACTTTTTAGTAATCTCAATACAATGACAGTTGCCCAGCGCATTCACTTCCAACTTGCCTGCCAGGCTTTTAAGGCCTCCATTGGTGTTGCTCCAGACTGTCTCTGCCAAAGACTTAACCCGATCCAGCCTGGCGATCGACCAACAACTCGGGCAATTACACATGGTAACTTTATTATTCCCAAACCTAAATGTGAAATCTTTAAAAACAGTTTTAGTTACAGAGCTCCTTCTTTTTTAAATGGTGTCCCTTTCACCACTCGTTCAAACTCTTATTCTTCATTCAGGCGTTTGCTGAAGGAAGGCAAGGTTTGAAGTAATATTTTTTTATTATTATTATGTCATAGATTACCTTGTGTCTTGCCCGAGATGTAGGTATACAATTGATAATTAATTTACTTTTTTTTGCTCCATTTTTAATCTTCCCATTTAGTCCTATCTTTAATCAGTATGGTAGACTGGGACGGGGGTCTATTTGTGCAATTTAGTCCTTTACGTTTTATTTTGTATGTAATTGTCCATTAAGACTTTTTATTATTATTAATTCATCTGTACCTCCTGTAACAATTTTTGTATAATATTCATATATTTTTATATTATATGAGGGCCCCAAATGATCAGCTGTGCTGGATGGGTTACCCTCGTTAAAGATGGTTTTAAATAAAAAAATAAAAAAATAAAAAAATAAATAAAATAAAATTAAGTTAGTATTAATTCAATTGAATATATTATTAAGAAGTGTAATTATTGGAGATGCCGTAACTATATTTAAATATATATAACTATAATATCCAATGGATATTACATATAAGACATATATATCCTATGGATATGCATAAGTTACATATTATATATATGACATTTGCCTTTGCGGCATTTAACACAGGCCTTAACCCTTTGGCCCCTAAATTATTTATGCGCATTGACCTGCTGACCCTGAGTTATTCACACACAATACCATATTTTAGCATATCTTGAGACTTCAATTTTACATTAGTATATTTTATGTGTGTACACATGTTTGTGTGGTTGAATAAAGGTTACTAACATATATACATCAATATGGTCAATAAATCAATTGAAACAAATATTGTTTGGTTCACGTATCCATGGAAACGGGACAATTTGTTGTTGTCGGGGATTTTTTTATTTTTTATTTTTTTTGTGTGTTGTTGTTGTTGTTTTTTTTTGTTTTTTTTGGGGGGCAGGTTTTTAGTCAGGATTATTTACACAAACCAAACAATGTTTTTTGCTACTTGTTATTTGCTCACTTACCTTACAGCCAGTACCTCACTTGTGTGTGCCATGCAGACCAGCAGTCGTTTCGTGGCCATTTTGACCACAAAATTACTCAAAAAACTTCAGTAAAAACTTTTGACACAGGTTGGTAAATGATGACACTCTATCTTACGTTACTCCAAAACAAACCAAAACAAAGCCTAAACAATGTGCACATGTGCACATTCACCTTTTTATATTCTACCGAACCTCATTTGGTCATAACAATTTTGAAAGTAAAATTATAAATTCTTGACGACCTTGTTTTGAATTTTTTTGGGGGGCAAAAACATTTTGGATTTTTGTCTTATTTATTTCCAATTTTTGTTTCAAAAAATTCGGTCAATTTCTTCATTTTTATTTGTTGAAAAATATAAAACAATGATTATTGTACGTGTGTTTGTATTTGTGTTCATGTAGAGTCACGTTATTATACTTTACCGAACCTCCTCAAGTCACAACAATTTTGAAAGTAAAAATAAAAAATACTTGAAGGCCTTATTTTGAAGAAAAAAATTTCACAAAACATTTTGAAATTTTGTTCCCTTTATTTTAATTTTTTTTCAAAAAAAAGAGTCAATTTGTATTTTGTTGTTGTTGAAAAATATAAAACGATGATTATTCTATGTAACACTGCAGTGAATAGACTGTCTGAACGTAATCAAAACGAACGTCAAGACAGTTCAACATAAAGAGCTTCAAAAGTGACAAAAGTCACTTTTCGGGTTATTTGCTGTTTAGGGGTAAGTGACATTTGTCACTTTTCGGGGCCAAAGGGTTAACAGAACTGACATATTTTATTTCTGTGAAATAAACTGATATCGTCACCATTCTCACAAACAGCAAACAAAATTGTTGACCAAATCGCTTTGGAAGCTGAAAACATCTTTAAATTCCCAACAATGCATGCCCTGGGGCCAGGGGATGCCCTACTTTTGGCCATGCCAACAAGAAAGGAAAAATAAATAAAGTATCTTTACCTGTGATGCTTCCAATTCCCCACATTTGGCCCCTCACAATGACTCTGCCTTCCCAAAACTGTTTCAACTGTTCGAAGATATTTAATTAAGTATAAAGAACATTACATTAATTAATTACAGTTTGTGTGAACGTGCAACCCCGGAACGAGGCCACGCATTTCCCATGGTGCGTCATTTTGTGTAACTTGTGAAATTAGAAAACGCGAAAGCCAAAATATACAGCAGATATTATAATGCATATCGCGCATACACTAAATCGCAAAAAAAAACACTTACAGAAACGTCAATAATGGAGATTTTGTCATCGTTTTGTATACATGCTTAAATATTGTTTTTTGAGTAATTGCTCTTGAGAGCAATATAATTTGTAAATATAACGTGTCAAAGATTTTAAAATGTAGGCCTAACAGCGCCATTTTAAATAAAAGCAATGTACTTGTATACGGTTGCTAAAATGCGTTATAATAAGAATCATGATGTATGTATAAAATCACCATGTGAAAGCTTCAGATTATTCAGTTGTGTGGTCTAAGGGAGTTTACACCATTAGAAAAATATCTTTAAATGCATCAATAATAGAAGAATGAAGAGATATGTATCACAACAGTTTCAGCTTATTTCCTGTACGGTGTCGTTAACGAGAAAACAGTGAAAAATATCTTTATTTAAATGCATCAATAATAGAAGAATGAAGAGATATGTATCACAACAGTTTCAGCTTATTTCCTATAGGGTGTCGTTAACGAGAAAACAGTGAAAATATCTTTAAATGCATCAATAATAGAAGAATGAAGAGATATGTATCACAACAGTTTCAGCTTATTTCCTGTACGGTGTCGTTAACGAGAGAATAGTGAAAAATATCTGTATTTGTTTTTCAATATTCGAAGAGGGATGTTGGGATAACATCATCAGCTTTACAACAATAAATTGTATGTTAAACTGATGATTCTTGAGAACACTAAAGGTATAAACTACACCTGTAATTTCATTAAGTTACAGTTTTCTTTATAATTATTGGTTAATTTTAAATAGTGAATATTTCAATGTATATTTTTGAGTGGTGTCGTATGATTTAATAATTGCATTGTTCAAAGCCTTTTCAAAATACCATATATACTAAATCGCCCTAGTCGCCTGTGGATTCTGTTCGGCAGACACTCGAACACCGAGTATAGGTTACAGTGCTTCATACATTACGTCGGTGTAAGTCCAAAATCAAATCAATTATTGTTTATCACTCAAATCAAAGATTTCATCAATCTACACTATTTAGGTATATTGGCCTATCGCAGCAGAATCATGTGAACCAGCAATTGAACAATGTCAAATTCCATCTTAAATGCGAGGAAAAATTAGGATTATAAGAAGTTATTTTATGACGATAGGCCATGTGTTTATTGCTTTCATATACTATTTAATATTGTTTAATCAACTATTGCTATGTATTACCGTAGAAGCATCACCGTTATAAAAATTCACTGTAGTTTTACTGTACTAAATCTATAGTTTTACTGTAGTATGTAAAGTTTTACTATAATAACTGTAGTAAAAATAACTGTAGTAAAAATAACTGTAAAAATGAAGTAAAACTTCACAAATAGTACAGTTTTACTAAAATAATACTGCACTTAAACTGTATAGAAAAACTATACTGGATTGTGTGCTATACAATAAATAAATGTGCTGATGTGCTATAATGTGTATAATATGATCGGTGTGTTCAACCCGTGTCCATTGCTTTTGTCTATGACTAACAGGTTACCATGCTATCGACAGAAACCTCGTGGTTGAGCCCATGTAGGGTCATAGCCAAAGGTGGGGAGGGTAAGGTGGGCAGGGTGGGGTGTGGGTGTGTCACCCCCCAAAATATCCTCGTACAGCGAATTTACATCCACCCTACGACCCTGGTTGACGTAGACCTTTGGTGTTCCCCAGGGAACATTTCTCGGTCCCATTCTGTTCTTATTAATGATGCACTTGTCGAGTGTTGTAGGCGTTGGAAGTATGTCGATGACCTCACCCTCAGAGAGGTCGTAGCTATAGAAATGACAGACCTATTTTGCAAAACTTACTGGATGAACTCAATATTCGGTGTAAGCTTAACAATATGGTACCTAAACCTTCAAAATGCCAGGTTATGTCTATTAACTTTCTTAAGAAAAGAACGCCTGAAATGTCTATCCAATTTAATCTTAATGGTACTATTTTAGATGTTGTGAATCATATGCGGTTACTTGGTGTCATTATTTACAGTACAGCCCACAAGTTGCTTCAAAAACACGCGGGGGGAACGGGGAACGTGCCGTGTATTGCGAGCGCTTTCAACGGGGGCCCACGTAAAATTGCGAGTGGAAAAAACGTGCACTCGCAACAACAATTTTTGCGTGACGGGGGCTTGCGGGGGCTTGCGAGTTCGAACGAGTTACAACGAGTACGAACGTGTTCGAACGAGGGCTTACGTACCCCGTTTGAATTGCCACAGTACACCACGCAGAACACGCGGGGTTGATTTTATTCGAGTTGGCGACCGTCTGTCTCAAGAAATGGTACATGTAGTCGTGAGTTGCTAAAAAACGTATAATTATATGTATCCGATTGTTTAAATGCGTTCACATTAGTCCACACATTCGAGGAATAAAATGTATTTTATGCTACATGTTGGTTCGGTGACTGACATGTAGTTTTAATGTTTTTCGTAACCATTATTATTATTCATTTTAATTCCATAACAAGAAAGTTGTAGATTTGTCTTTATATATGACAAATAAAATAATTTACTTGGATTAATTATATATGTATATATATATATATACATAACAGCAAAAGAAACGTCCACCCCCTAAATTTTGTTAAGTAATTATATTATTAAACATAATAAATATACAATGTTATGGGATGGTTACGTTGCCAGGTCAACCAGATTTGTCACATTGTGTTCGTGTTACACTCCATACTCATAATATTCTTCATTAAACAAATTATATTAATTATAAAATGAAAATAAATATTTTTAGGGTGACGTTTCTTTTGCTGTTATATTTGATGCAGTCATTGGAAGGCACTCAGACAAGCTCACTGCAGTCTAGTTAACACGTGCGTGCAATGCCCTATGCATAGCGCGTAACAATTTTTTCTATTGGTCGAACGACCAACTGTACGTCATCATACAACCAATAGAAATATTCGTTACGCGGTATATGCAATGCCTATAGCGCGTAAAACCTGTTCTTATTGGTCGAACGAGAACACATACATTGTCATACAAATATTCGTTACGCGATTTGGATCATGGCGTCACTCACACAATGTTAACGTTAACATAGGCTTCGCGTGCGTGTGAAATGCTGCTCGCATGTAGATGTGCGGGGACCTGCAAGTTGTGGCGCTTGTTCACGCCGACACAGGCGCATTTGTCAATGAGCATAATTTTTGTCTGTACAAAACGCCTCTAGGGCGCTGTTTTATGCGCTAAAATCGCACACATTTGTACATGTACTTAGTCTGTTACAAACCGTGTGATCGATGACAAAGTGATTGGCGACGGTCAAATGATGACAACGATGAACATGACTAAATAAGATGATACTCATGTCTGCATGTTGATAGGCGAGCTGTGGTTGCTGGCCACGTGTTCAGGAATTCTGAGGACCACATGAAGCAGCTTCTAGCAGAACTGTCATGGCAACATTACCAGGTTGTTGAAGCTCATCTCAAATTAGATTTAATGTATTACTGAATTTTGACAATGTTCGTTCAACATTTTAAATATAAGAGAAGAAACATGTATACATTTTAACGAGCTCAATTTCAATTTTAATTACCTAATTAATTTTAATTTTAATTTTCTCCGCAGGACGCAACTTCAATTGAGGATCCCAGTAACCCAATCAAGTAGATATGTTGTCTCTGCATCATCGGAACAGCGACATAACTACAAGGGAATACCACCCCCACAAAATAATAAAAATTAAGTCTGAACACCTTTCTTTGACTGTGATTCCATTTAATTTCCCCCAGAATAAATGGCCCCACTGCCCGGAGTATCATCTGAACATGTATTTTTTTAAATAAAGTAAAATATTTTAAAAAGTAAAGTAAATTTACCATACTTTTTTTGCCGTGTTCCCCATTTTCGAGATCCTGGATCCGCTCCGTCATTCAGTATTAAATTAAATTAATTATGCATACACATTTATAAAATACATGTAGAATATCTTTCTCATTATGTCCTTGTATGACCACCCCTTTCAGTACAACAATTGGCTACAACATATCCAGGTACTTAAACAGAAAGCGGGTGTTGTCACATGTTGTATGGTATTCCCAACCCAGCAAAAAAAAACATTAATTTTGTCGTTTGGGGGGGGGGGAGCATTCATGTTCCCCCGAAATAATTATGTCCAATCCCCCCTCCCCCGAACAAAATTGAACAAAATATTAATAAGTATTGTCTGTAAATAAAACAATTAGAATAAAAATTGTAATTATAAGTAGCCTATATCAACATGAATATTCTACATAATAAAACCAACGTTAAGAGGTTGTGGAAGGAAAACTACATGTTCTAAGGGGAAAATAATTTAACGGGGAAGGGACTGCAAACACAACCCAAGTATCAACCTGGGTCGGATAAGCCGGTGGGATCCTAACCCAGGTTCACAAAGCAGAAAGGCGGGGAAAGAACAGCTACTTAAATATGACCCCACCAGCAATTATCTCAGTTCAAGACTGACCGACAAGTGAAATAAAGGTATGTTTGCCCGTGGACCATATTTAATATGACGGGGCCCATGAACATCGGAAAGGATATGTTTTATTCTGGAAACGTGTATTATTAAATATTACTCTTCATTTATCCAAATAAATAATTCGCTTAAATTAAAAAATAATAAAACTGAAATGTTGCCGTCCCTGAAATTGCTAGTCAGTTGACCAATGATTTAACAAAGAAATCATAAGCTCTGATGTTGCCGCTACTTGGGCACCCAAATTTTGCTTTTCAATGGAATACATCGTAGCTTGGAAATAATGCCCAGAATCACTAGAACTCCACATTCTAAATAAAAAATAAATTATTATTCAAGCATTTATCTTTGACGTAGACTTCCATTGTCCTCACCTGTAAGAAAGAAAACAAATAATTATACAAATTTACAAAATAACTTCATCGTCCACATCCAGAAAGTACTGGTTATAAATAAAGCCTCTGAATTGTGTAGTTGTTTAAATAAACCAATACATTAAAATTGTTTATCTGGGCTACAATCCCGGCCAAAATAGTTGGGACGCGTGACAATAAACATACCCTCCACTGGCCCCCTTCAACTTCAATGTATTGTCCCTAAGACAAAGACCAGTTTATCTGCGTCTGGTCACGGCTTCTTGGTCATTTAAAACAATTACGATGTTCGTAAAAACAAAGGAAAAGACGTGATCCCGCAACAACAAAAAAACATTTAATCATCCCTGTTGATGTTTACCCACGAAACCATCAACCTGCTTCACTTCCGGATCGTTTTTTCGTCGTCATGTACAAAATGATAAAGGTTTATGTTCCTTAAAAAAAACAATTGTCAAAGTGATGTACCGGTAACATTATTACTGCAATGACATCGATGATCTTTCCGACCTCCAATAACCAAATCCAAAATGCTGCCCGCACATGGTCCTTGCATGGCTCGCGTGATCACCGCCCGTTTGTCTAACGAGTTGAAACGAGTCGGAACGTGTTCGAACGAGTTGGAACGTGTGCTAACGAGTTGGAACGTGTGCTAACGAGTTGAAACGAGTTGAACCCCACGACACGCAATGTGCCCGCAAAACCCTCGCACGTTACTCGCATACTCGCGTGTTTTTAACGAGGGCCCTCGCACGTTACTCGTAACGCCTCGCACGTTGCCTGCGTGTTTTTGAAGCAACTTGTGGGCTGTACTGTAGAATGACTTGAAGTGGGACCTTAACACCAAGGATATTGTGTCTATATAGCCTCTCGAAGGCTGTTCTCTTTATGTATTCTAAAAAAAAGGGCAAAAGTTGCCATTGATGATCTCATAACTGTATATTTATCATGTATACGACCTACTGTTGAGTATGCTGCTCCTGTTTGGCATGGGTCTATAACTACCAAACAATGTAATTCTATAGAAAGAGTTCAGAAAAGGGCATTTAGAATTATTCTACATGGTTTTTGTTAAAATGCCCTGTGGATTACCAACTTGCCCTGACTGCATTCACGTAGGGAAAATCTCATTCTCAACTTTGGTATAAGTCTCCTTAAATCAGAATTATACTGGGATTTCTTACCTCCCTCTAATGACTTAGAGTTGTGAGACCTAGTGTTGCTCTGCGTACCAATAATTTTTTTGATGTTCCCAAGGCTAGGACTGAGAGATTCAGGAATTCCCCCATAATAATAAATACCGATTCTCCGATTATACACACGAGACGTCACGTGAATCAACATTGGAAAAATACCATGACTATTACTAGGTGTTGTGCAATTCCAAGATCATATCATTTTATCATTTAAATACATATTGTTTTGTGAAATATCTCATTTCAAAATATGTGTTTTCCATTCTTAAACTCCAGTAAAATAACAAAAACACGGGTAACACATAAAATGCATAAATACCAATGTATAGTCTTATTCTCGATCTGATTGATGCATGTAGTCATGTATGCATATTCTGGAAGACAGGCCTAAGGCATATAATTATTGTGGAATACAAACGACGACCATTATAACCTTGTTTTCAGTGTTGGCCGACCACTCGTGGTGAACCCGTGAACGAAATAATAAATACAGATTCTCCGATTATACACACGAGACGTCACGTGAATCAACATTGGAAAAATGCCATGACTATATTACTAGGTGTTGTGCAATTTCAAGGGAGTTCCCCTCAATGTTGTTGCGCAGTATTACGTTTCATGTAGTCTGGTAGCCTGACTGCGCTGTATTTATATTATGCAAATTATTGTTGAGGGTGGTAAAAATTACAGTAAAAACCAGTCAAAAATGCCCCTGTGTACACATTTGGGTCAACAGTCACAACAGGCAATTGACTGATAGGGTGGGGGAGGGGACCAGACAGATCGATAGGCTGGTTTGAAACGGAAGGGAGCGTTTTGGAAAAAGTGAAACGTTTTTGTGGAAATAAAAATCAGCAGGGAGAAATTTCAAAGATCAGATAAGGGAGTTATTTTCAATTGTACTGACCGTACCTCAAGAGGTTAACTTTATGACGACGAATTGTTGTTTATTTGAAATTTGCTATAAAATAAAGCTCCTGTAAATTTATTTTAAAGTTACTTACATTGTATGTCAGATGCCAGTTTGATAGAGGGCGCTGTTTTTGTAAACAAGGAACGTCATGTGAATCAACCAGTTAAGAAACTTGGAAAAATGCCATCACTATTAGTAGTATTGGGCAATTCCAAGGGAATTCCCCTTAAGCTGTTGCGCAATATTACGTTTCATGAAGTCTGGTAGCCTGACTGCGCTGTATTTATATTATGCAAATTATGATAATGCAAAGTATGTGGTAGCAAGGCCAAAAGCCTAAATTGAATCTTCATTAATTTTTTTTTATGTAAGCCCATGATTTAAATGTTTATGTTTGGTTTATTATTGAGACATTTCTGTAGGTTTATTGACCTATATGTCGCTGGGCACCAGCGAACGGCATGCGGCGCCACTGTGTATGTGTATCGTAGTAAACAAAGAACCAGACTAAATCGACGGGACTTTTTTTTTACTGTCTGGACTATATAATACTAGTATAACGTAGATTGTCCACATATTGAACAACCGCCACACCAGCCAGTAGAAACGATTAAAAGCTTGTTTTCTTTTCAGCAAAAAACATATTGTTAAGTATATACAACTCGAACATAGGAGAACACATGCACTCACATCGAACCTGATAGCCTGGAGGCCGTCGGCGGGGCCACTGTGCGCATCTCACCCATCGGCCTTCATGATGTTTTCCCAGTGCTAATCATAATCGCTTTGGACTCTGTGACTATAGTATAATCATCTCACTGTAGGATAGTTTAAGGTAAGCTCGATCGCGCATTTTTAACTGATTCTAATTTTATTTATTGGCAAAAATCTTATGTTTTTCCCCCAGTAATACTAAATACTAGGTCTGAATATGGCCTTGGGAAATTAATTAGCGCAGTTTTTAATCATTGCATGGTTAATGTTCATTGTTCAGTTTGACCTAAGAAACATTATAGTAAGGATTTCTTGTGAAGAACGAGATAGTCCGGTAAAATGGGGGAAAACATTTTCACAGAACGGGCCCCATCCCACCTGGAAAGAAATATGTATTCATAGAAACTAGCTGTCTCTGAATAATTATGCTGGCTAAAGAGGTACTGTCGAAGTTTTGTCGGTTATATAGAGTTCATATTTTGTTTGTGGCGTGACTTCAATGTTGCCTCGGGAGATCATGGTGGCAGGATGGGTCTCCTCACTCTGCCAACAAAAAAGAGCGGGTAGAGAACCAAGGAAACACAGAAAGAGCAAAACCTGTATTTAAATAAAGCACAATATTGTTGTATATCATACTCATGGATGAAGTAATATGTTTAGCCTGGAGATCTGACGTCATGCTTCGAGCTAGAGGCGCGTGAATTACGCCAGATCCTGGCCGTGCGGCCGCCGTATTTTCCCCGATGCTCAACTTTGACCTTGGTTGGTAGCTAGCACGCGAGCCTCGAAACGTGACGGCAGATCTTCAGCACAACGTATCCAATGAAACCCCTTGAATGGTACGCCTGGAGCCTGTCTATATCCTTGATATAATTATGATAAAGACAGAGTACCAGTCTATAATTTGTTTTGCTTCCTGACGTAGCAGCGGCGTAGCCACGGGCGGGGGGCCTGGGGGGGGGGCACGTTCACCCCCACAAATTTCCAGTTCCCCCCAGGTGCCCCCCACGAAAAATCCTCATAGTGCCCCCAAAAACAGAAAAGGGAAAAAACCCATACCCCTGGGCCCCCCACTGAAAAGCAAGCCCCCTGTGCCCCCCACTGAAAATGTCCTTGCTACGCCGCTGCGACGTAGATCTGCAAATGAGATCCAAGGGGGAACATATAGTTCAAAACGCATGCCCAGGCAAAATATATATCGAAAAATAAAGACTTTTTAAAACGTGTCTCCTCTTGAAATATGGATTGCCCCTGATTATGCAATCCATATTATTTCCTTATATTGCAAAAATATTCCCTTTGATGTCAGTATACTGAATGTCAACACATTAGTCATGCTGAACACGTCACATCACGTACATATTATGTCTGTGCATGAGCACGCCCGTATGTAAATGTAATAATGTAATATACTTTGACATAAATGTAGAATGGTAGAACCGTGTGGGTCTTGTCCCCCCCCCCCCCGCTGTGTGACCCTCTTTGTCATCGCGTATCCCCCTTTTATGCAATCCCGGATCCGCCCTGGCAGTGGACTGTCCTCTTCCCGGATGTACAGTACAGGGTCAGGTGGTCGAATTCCCGGGCCAAGGTGATAAGTGATATGTGACCCGTTGACGTGTTAAAGGGAATGTACCGTATACACATTTGTTAATTTCCTGATAACAACATTACTATTCCAAAAGATCATTACTTGATGTGAAATCTGTGATGGTAACTAATCATTTTGAGAAACATTCCGTCTGACATACTGTCATTTTGGAGAAATTATGTAATACACAATTAATTTGAAAGGATCATTGCTTCGGTTCATTTTCCACGAACGGGTAAATGCAAAGAAAACTGAATGCATTTTTGCTATTTTATCGTTAATGACAGATTAAAATGAGCTGAAACTTTCAATTGATTGTGGATGTATGGATGCATTTACCGAAACTTTATTAACCCTAACCTTCCCAAATCCTCCAAAATCCTCTTTGCTAAAGTGAAGGATTTTGGAGGATTGAGGTTACATGCTACATGCTCTTTGCTAAAATGAAGGATTTTGGAGGATTGAGGTTATTAGGCATACTTGCCTTTCCATGGTACATGACATCTATGTCTGTTGTTAGTGATTGCAAGGTCAGTGCTTGGGTCAGTGGACACTGTTTATTGCTCCATGCATGCAGGGAGGGTCCCTGGTCATGTACGTACATGTATCACAGATTAGAAACACATGTGTGCATACATGTCATGTGCTTGCTTCACTACTGAAGGATTTTGGAGGATTCAGGTTATGTGTAAGCAAATGGGCCTAGGGAGTTAGGAAGGATTCAGGTTATGTGTAAGCAAATGGGCCTAGGGAGTTAGGGTTAATGGTGTACAATTTAGTTATTAATTGGTTTAAATGTCTTTTGACAACCCTTTAAGATGGATGACGTTTGCAGCAAAGGCTTTTGCTGTAGATTTTGCATTGCATGTCACTCTTTGACCCTTCTCTTCTGTAAACATGTGATTTTCTAGTCACACGAGACCGTATCACATATGTTTACATTTTGGTTGTAAGTTGATCACCACATAACTTCAAGTATTTGGGGAAATTGCCAAAACAAAATTACTAAATAATTATATAAATCTGAATGCATTTTCGCGATTTCTCGTATAATGACAGATTAAAATGATCTAAAACTTTCACATGTTGGTTTCTGTACTTGATTCTGATAAAGTATGGATGAATTTACAGACATTTAATTAATAGTGTATAATCATTTATTGGTATAATCATATGGTTTAACATTATTATGATGGAGGACACCATTTTAATAACATAAGATTGATGGCGTCTGTGCTATACTATTGTAGCTTTTTCCTATCACTGTACTTTGACCCTGCTATTCTGTTTAGTGGTCATATATTTTACATTGTACTTTGAACTTCACATAACATCAAGTATTTTGTGAAAATTACCTATATATGAAAAAATATTTGAGCTAGTGCCTAACGCTTAACATATTATGACCAAAACAAATGAATAAATATGTAAAAATAAAACATTTCCCCAAAATATCAGATTTCAGATAGTGCTTTTCTTAATCACAAAAACAAAACCGAAAACAAACAATCTGCCAAAATGTCCTGACTCTTCTGTGAACAAGTTATGTTGCTTTCCTGTTTTATTCATATCCTCTTGAATATAGGAAAAATAAAGCTAATGGTCGAGCGGTTTAGTGCATCGGATTTGTGTTCTAATGGCTGAGTCGTCAGAATGTGGGTTCGAATCTCAACCGCGACCATGGTGCTTGTGTCCTTGAGCAAGACACTTTACCATAATTGCTTCTCTCCACCCAGGGGGTAAATGGGTAACCTGTGAGGGCAGAGTTGGTTGTTGTGTTTGATTAGCCATATATATGCGTTGTAATGGCAGCAATTGAGCTGTATACTCCCCAGGGAGCTGAGATGGTTTCAGGAATGATTTATGAGCCTGATGAGCAGGGGTAATAATATAATGAGCCTTGAGCACCAGTTTGGTGGATACGTGCGCTATATAAGTCCACATTAGTATTATTATTAGTAGTAGTATGTTGCTTATGTTTAGAATAATAAGGAAACAGATGGCAGGTTCAAACATATCAAATTACTAGGCACAAACAAAATCTTAAAGGCGCCACAAGCAGGAGATTTGTGTCAACTTTCTCAATAGGGAGATACAGTTTTAAACAAAAGTAGTCAATTATTCATTAGATCAAACTTAAAGGGAAGGTACTCTTTTTAAAAGGATAGCTAAGCTGATGCTTAGTAGTTTTAAATCAAGATATTGAACCTGTAAAGTTTCAGCTTATTTCATTATGTTGTTAGCGAGAAAATAGTGAAAATGCATTGAGATATTTCGTATAGTCATTCTAATGTGGTATTAATAGGAAAGAGCACGTACAGCTCTTCCTAAATTCTAAACATTATCAAAATAATTATTAAAAGTGACAGCACCTCAGACAATTTGTTTTTCAAAGAAAATTGATATCGCCATTAGCTAAATACTAAATTAGTGTCACATTTAAATTCGTAAATTTTGTAATTTTGTAAACAAATATCTTTTGCCGTGTCTTTCTCGTTTAGGAAACCACGACACCATGAAACAACGAGCGATACGTTCGGTTGTCTTCGTAACACTAGGTAAGTAAGTGTACGGGCGTAAATCACGGGGGGTGGGGAGATATACACCCCCACTTTTTGGCCCGGAGGGGATAGTCCATAGGATCATCCTCCAGAATTTTTCATGCGGTAAAAATATTAATAAGCGAATAATTCGTGCAAAAATGAGGGAGTACATAAAGTGATGTTTCTAGCGGTGTTTGGGGGTGGGGGGGGGGGGAGTTATCTCCCGTTGAGCGACTTTATACATTATGCAAACAAATTTTAACATCATCCCCTCTATTTTTGACACGGATTTACGCCACTGAGTAACCGTGCCTTTTAGGCTAATCGACATGCAGCTGTCAATCAATAGTGGCCTATCCGTTATTGTCAGCGGCGTAGCCAGGACTTTTTCAGTGGGGTGGCCCAGGGGGTATGGGTTTTTTCCCTTTTCTTTTTCTTTTCTTTTTTTGGGGGCATTATGAGGATTTTTCGTGGGGGGCACCTGGGGGGGCACTGGAAATTTGTGGGGGGCACGTGCCCCCCAGGCCCCCCCCCTCCGTGGCTACGCCGCTGGTTATTGTCCAATCAGATTTGTGGAGCAGTTGCATTATTTTCTTAGGCAAGGTTTGGGGGTTTGATTGTTGGCACTTTCAGTGCTGCGACACCGAGTTCCTGTTCTGTCCTCACAAACAGTGCCCTCAACTGTCAAGAAAATCAAGAACATTTTTACAAATTTAAACTGGATATTTAATCTTCACTTTACCTCAAAAAAGAATTTCCATATTGTTCACAAATATCCAGAAACATGGATATTTGCTAGAATGCGTATCTTCATGAGGTTGCATTTCAAAGGCTCTTTAATTAAGGGCTTTATTTTTGTCTTAGGTTGTATTAAAAGAGACCTGTAGACTTTCAAATTATTCAACTGTATTATTGTTGTGTTTTTGCTCCCCAAGTGACATGTTGGCTATGTATTTGCGTCAAAGCTAACAACGAGAACCTGACCATCTTCTTAGAACGGGGCAGGCGGGGGATCGTGCCGTGTCCCCCCATCGCGGCCAACCAAACCACAGTGGCAGAAACAGACGCAGTGTTCATGTACTGGTATTTCAATCAATTGTGCGGGAAGTCTCTATTAATCTCACTCTTTCAAGGGACGGTTGCACCCCAGAATGGAATTTCACAGGGCATTTACGATATCAACATTGACCAACTCTCTCTGGTCATAGAAAACGTCACCGACTCTGACGAGGGGATCTATTTCTTCAAGCTCAAGCCCAAACTAGGCCAGATTCGGACAGGTTTTGTAACAGTGAACGTAAAAGGTGAGTATTAAATTCACTTTTTTTAAATTACACAGTGCATTCGTTTAAGCGGGATTTGGTGATATTGGGCGCCCCATGATAAACAGGATGAGAGCGATAATAATTGTATGTAACCCCTTCCCTTCAATATTGTGGAGATTTTGCTCCTTTTTTTGGGGGGGGGGGTAAAGGGTGAACTGTGAATGAGGTCTACATTGTACATGTTCTGTTTTGTTAAGAACATGGCCTATAATCCAGTTTTATTATGTCACACCTTGCAATTTACAGTTTCACCGAGAGATCCCTTTCCGAGCGTCAACGACTGCAAAACTACGGGGGCGTCCCAGTGCGAGGTTACCGTACCGTACGACCAAGCGACTGGCAACGTGACGTGTAAGGTGGCAGTAGCCAAGCCTGCAGTAGCACTTCGCTGGATGCGCGTTTCGGCTGATGGAGACAGTCGACTCGTCGAAGAAGTCACCCTAATCATCGAGCATGTGATGGTCCAGTCAGACGGCAAAAGGACCGCAGGAGGTAAACATATCGAGTGATTTACCGCAAATGCGTGATGGCTGCTTTGAAATTTCATTTACCAACTTGAATTCAAATTTTAAAAGCCGTGTTAATGAAGACATGTATGCAGCTCTTATTGCTCTCTGCAGGCCCTAAACAAGTTTTACACCTTGACATGAAATTGATTTTTAAAAGAATGTGCACATTTTTGGTCGAGTTAAAATTTATTTTTACTATTCATTTTGTTTTGAGGGCGCTCTTCGCAAGGCTACTGCTGTTACTTTCAATCTGATTTTATTGTCATTGTTTAGTCATTTTGATTTTAAATGTTCGTTCTAGCATACTGATCGAAACGTCAAGTTGTAACATATCCGGTTCTTTTCAGAACTAATTACTACTCAATAGAGAATTTCACATGGCGTCACCGCAGTTAGCCTTACTTATCCTCTTCACCATGCAAAGCTACAAGTTTCACCGTTCTATAATACGTATTTTTAATTTTACAGCCTTATATTTTGTACTTACCTTCATTGTTATGTTGGACATTTTTTGGAAATTTGCCGCTGGATGGCGGTGATGAATCAGTACTTGCAATAAATAATTAAAATAAATGAAGATTGTTTGCGGTAACACCAAGTGAAAAAGCTCTCTTTTGAGTAGTAATTAGTTCTGAAAAGAACAAGTGGTTAAAACTCGACGTTTCGATCAGTATGCTCTGTCCTCGGGAGCATACTGATCGAAACGTCGAGTTGTAACCATTTATTCTTTTCAGAACAAATACTAGTCACTACTCACATGGTGTCACCGCAAACAGTCTTTACTGTTCTTTTCACCATGCAAAGCTGCAAATCTTAATAATTAAAGTATTGATTAATTTAATTAAATTTATTCATAGTTTTTAATATTTCTGTCCAAGGTTCCTGGTTTTTGATCAACAACACCTACACAACCTTGGCATCAATCCAGCTGTCATCATTTGATGACGTCGCAACTTACGTGTGTCAGGCCATCGGTGGTGATGCACTGGGGGATCAAAACGGGAGTTACGTGACAGTCACCGTCAGTAAACAAGCCGCACCTGACAAAACAGGTATGTCGATGGCCGAATGAGATGAAGTAAAATTACCATGTGGTTGGAAACATTTGTGATTACATTTGGCACATTTTTCAATTAAGATTGTTCACATTGCTCTGGATTCAGAGTTCAGAATTCAGACATAAATGCCTGTACAATATACTTCTGATCCACGGGGGGACCCCCAACGTAAGAGGGGAGGGGTCTAGACCGTCTAGCTGTGACTGGTTCTGCCCCTTTCCTGGTCAATTTGAATATAACCCTATAGATCCTAAGCCTAGATTTTTGCTAAGTAAATATTTTTGCTTAGCAACACAAAGCCAGAGTGTTCACATTTCGCATGAAAGTTTGGCTGGTAACCAACAAATCCCCCTGAGCACAAAAATAATATTATGCTAAGCAGTTAACTTGTATGATGTTGCCACTGGTACCATACTCAACTCCTGCATTGTGTCATCTCGTATAATGTGGAAATGTTTACCCATTTGTAATAGAAACTGGAACTGTGTGGGGAAATGTAGTGCCTACCAGCGAGGCCAACACTTGTCCAGAAGCTTGGATCATCATTGCCTTGTGTGTTTGTATCGGCTTTATGGTTATGATCTTTGTGGTATTGTGGATGGTAAGTGAAGGTTGATTATCGTCCCCTTGTCAGGATGACTAGGAGCCAGGATGACTAGGAGCCAGGATGACTATCGATGGGGGACATATTTCCCACCCACACTTTTTGGCCCTGGGGATGGTCCATAGGATCATCCCCCAGAAATGTTCATGCGGTTTAAACAAAAATAATAATAAGCGAATTATTTGTGAAAAACAGGCCCCAAAAAAGAGAAAAATTGGGTTTGTTTAAATATTCATTATTTTTTGTTTCTTTGTCCGTTTGGGTGTCATCTATTTTTTAGCACACACATTTCAATATATCATCCCCCACTCGATACGGATTTACGCCACTGGCGAGGAATGCGATCAACTTTTATACACAGACCAACCATGATTTGGCATCTGATCCCATTGTGACATCACCGATGTGCTCATGAATATGCAAATTGTCATTAGCATAAATACGAAAGAGCGCCAACAATGGTATCAAAACACCCACAGATTGGCAATTAAAAGGAAGCAAAGTAAATAGTGCTGGGAGTTACCGGTTAGTTCACTAACCGTTTAACCGAAACTTTCACGGTCGGTTAACCGGTTAACCGAAAGTTGGCACCCGATGGCATGGATAGCAACTTGTACATAATTGTTTTCGAGTTAGAACATTTCATAGCCCCTTTAACTGTTTTCTTCCGTTTTTAATTCAGAAACGTTTCAGGACAAAGAGGTCTCACTATATGGAGTCGCGGTCGTTTTCCAATGTCTGAGAGTTAAGGACATTGAATTGAATGTCTAAAATAATCAGTAATTTGCGCTTCCGTAGTTAATTAAGTTAGTATTAATTCAATTGAATATATTATTAAAAAGTGTAATTATTGGAGATGCCGTAACTATATTTAAATATATATAACTATAATATCCAATGGATATTACATATAAGACATATATATCCTATGGATATGCATAAGTTACATATTATATATATGACATTTGCCTTTGCGGCATTTAACACAGGCCTTAACAGAACTGACATATTTTATTTCTGTGAAATAAACTGATATCGTCACCATTCTCACAAACAGCAAACAAAATTGTTGACCAAATCGCTTTGGAAGCTGAAAACATCTTTAAATTCCCAACAATGCATGCCCTGGGGCCAGGGGATGCCCTACTTTTGGCCATGCCAACAAGAAAGGAAAAATAAATAAAGTATCTTTACCTGTGATGCTTCCAATTCCCCACATTTGGCCCCTCACAATGACTCTGCCTTCCCAAAACTGTTTCAACTGTTCGAAGATATTTAATTAAGTATAAAGAACATTACATTAATTAATTACAGTTTGTGTGAACGTGCAACCCCGGAACGAGGCCACGCATTTCCCATGGTGCGTCATTTTGTGTAACTTGTGAAATTAGAAAACGCGAAAGCCAAAATATACAGCAGATATTATAATGCATATCGCGCATACACTAAATCGCAAAAAAAAACACTTACAGAAACGTCAATAATGGAGATTTTGTCATCGTTTTGTATACATGCTTAAATATTGTTTTTTGAGTAATTGCTCTTGAGAGCAATATAATTTGTAAATATAACGTGTCAAAGATTTTAAAATGTAGGCCTAACAGCGCCATTTTAAATAAAGGCAATGTACTTGTATACTGTTCCTAAAATGCTTTATAATAAGAATCAAGATGTATGTATAAAATCACCATGTGAAAGCTTCAGATTATTCAGTTGTGTGGTCTAAGGGAGTTTACACCATTAGAAAAATATCTTTAAATGCATCAATAATAGAATAATGAAGAGATATATATCACAACAGTTTCAGCTTATTTCCTATAGGGTGTCGTTAACGAGAAAACAGTGAAAAATATCTTTAAATGCATCAATAATAGAAGAATGAAGAGATATGTATCACAACAGTTTCAGCTTATTTCCTATAGGGTGTCGTTAACGAGAAAACAGTGAAAAATATCTTTAAATGCATCAATAATAGAAGAATGAAGAGATATGTATCACAACAGTTTCAGCTTATTTCCTATAGGGTGTCGTTAACGAGAAAACAGTGAAAAATATCTTTAAATGCATCAATAATAGAAGAATGAAGAGATATGTATCACAACAGTTTCAGCTTATTTCCTGTACGGTGTCGTTAACGAGAGAATAGTGAAAAATATCTGTATTTGTTTTTCAAAAATGCAGTATACTAATAGCACCTCGGATATCAATATTCGAAGAGGGATGTTGGGATAACATCATCAGCTTTACAACAATAAATTGTATGTTAAACTGATGATTCTTGAGAACACTAAAGGTATAAACTACACCTGTAATTACATTAAGTTACAGTTTTCTTTATAATTATTGGTTTGATTTGGCTGCAAATTGCGCCACCGCGCTCTCCCATTGTGGGCGCTTTGATTATTCACATTATAATTCCTTCTTTACAAATCCCACATCTGGTTGTTTATCTTTGTTTCAGCGCTTTGAGTACCTTATAGGTAGATACGTGCGCTATATAAGACTTCGTTATTATTATTATTATTATTATTAATTTTAAATAGTGAATATTTCAATGTATATTTTTGAGTGGTGTCGTATGATTTAATAATTGCATTGTTCAAAGCCTTTTCAAAATACTATATACTAAATCGCCCGAGTCGCCTCTGGATTCTGTTCGGCAGACACTCGAACACCGAGTATAGGTTACAGTGCTTCATACATTACGTCGGTGTAAGTCCAAAATCAACTCAATTATTGTTTATCACTCAAATCAAAGATTTCATCAATCTACACTATTTAGGTATATTGGCCTATCGCAGCAGAATCATGTGAACCAGCAATTGAACAATGTCAAATTATTTAAATGCGAGGAAAAATTAGGATTATAAGAAATTATTTTATGACGATAGGCCGAGTGTTTATTGCTTTCATATACTATTTAATATTGTTTAATCAACTATTGCTATGTATTACCGTAGAAGCATCACCCTTATCAAAATTGACTGTAGTTTTACTGTACTAAATCTATAGTTTTACTGTAGTATGTAAAGTTTTACTATAATAACTGTAGTAAAAATAACTGTAGTACAAATAACTGTAAAAATGAAGTAAAACTTCACAAATAGTACAGTTCTACTAAAATAATATTGCACTTAAACTGTATATTTTGTATAGAAAAACTGTACTGGATTGTGTGCTACACAATAAATAAATGTGCTGATGTGCTATGTGTAGAATATGATCGGTGTGTTCAACCCGTGTCCATTGCTTTTGACTAATGTCTATGACTAACAGGTTACCATGCTATCGACAGAAACTTCGTCGGGTCGAGCCCATGTAGGGTCATGGCCAAAGGTGGGGAGGGTAAGGTAAGGTGGGCAGGGTGGGGTGTGGGTGTGTCACCCCTCAAAATATCCTCGTACAGCGAATTTACATCCACCCTACGGCACATAATTATACGGGGCGGGAAAAACGTGAAAGCCATGAGACAAAGTGTTGCCATGGAACCGACCAATGCCAGGCTGGTGATGATGCCCCGGTAACCAATGCGATCCTGTCAAATAATGGTGTACAGCAAACGGGAGATGTCGTATTTTAATACAGCAAGTAAATGCATCCATACTTTGTAAGAATCAAGAGCTATGTACAGAAACTAACCTGTGCTTTTCAATGGCCCATTAATAATATATACTAAGGCCAACAATCCATATAAGGTCCATTGAGCAATCGTTAAATTATTGAAAGACGATTCAATGGTCGAATGATTGATTTGATGGAGGAATAGTGAAGGATAAGCAGTGGCAGTGTCATTGATGTTTCAGACTATAATAAGGTAGCTGTTTTGCAGTATAGGATTTATAGGCCGGTGAAACTCCCGCGTCGGGAGACAAACAATTGATTTAATTTTGCCCTACACCGACGTTGTGTATAGCACTGCACACTCAGTGCTTTCCGAGTATCTGTGGAAAAAACTACACAGGCGACTCGGGCGGGATTCGAACCCACGACCTCCTGCTTACTAGTGCAGACGTCTTAACCTCTCGACCACCGAGCTTGCTCGATGACAATTGGCCGGCTAGAATCCCATATTGCAGCGGTTTCCGCGATATATATTCAGTGATATAAATTAAATGTTTGTCTCCCGACGCGGGAGTTTCACCAGCCTATATATATCGCGGAAACCGCTGCAATATGGGATTCTAGCCGGCCAATTGTCATCGAGCAAGCTCGGTGGTCGAGAGGTTAAGACGTCTGCACTAGTAAGCAGGAGGTCGTGGGTTCGAATCCCGCCCGAGTCGCCTGTGTAGTTTTTTCACAGACACTCGGAAAGCACTGAGTGTGCAGTGCTATACACACGTCGGTGTAGGGCAAAATAAAATCAATTATATTAGGATTGTCAATTATCACTTCTTTTGTCTGCTTCCAGAAGCCGTTCCACAGAGAACAGTCGCTTTCAAATCTGGTAAATGAATGAAGCAAGCTTAATAAATAGTTTTGGCCAATACTTTAACGATTACTCAATGGGCCCTATTAAGGACCGTAAGCCTAACGGAAACACTGGGACAAACCCCCAATACTCCAGCACGTTATGTGTACTGTTTACGTGCAATGATGTTTCTAGTACGCGGGACTTCAAGTTAACGTCTCATCCTAAGAACACAGCAAATGTGGTGAAGTGTCTTGCTCAAGAACACAAGCACCGTGATCCCTCTGGCAGTGGATTCGAACCAACACACTGCAGACTTACAAGTAGTAAAACGAGTCGAACCTAGCTACTAAGGGAACAAAGTCTATGGTTTCTGGTCTCCGCGCGCGTTGCCTCAAACCTGCGCATCGGCATTTTTTGTTTTCTTTTTTTTGTTTCTATGGAAACGATATGTCCAATTACAGCAAAAATTGCTGGATCGATCGGACGCTCTGTGTTTTAAACGACTTTTTCACAAAGGGGTATGAACGTTTGTCCGATTTGTGCGGCCTCTCATGACCGCATTGATTTTGAAGCCGACCTATTACCAGAAACCTGAGACTTTTTTGGGCCGTTAGACAAATGTCCTGTTCCGTTGGCAAGGGATTAATTAACTTATTTTGTTATAATTGGAAATTTTTTGAAGAAATGTATTTTATCTGACGACTTTACTCAATCCTTCCCAGATTAGCAAATAATAACATCTATACACTTGCCATCATCTTTCCAGCCATGAAACTGCCGCCGGTTGACAACCCAAAGAAGATACCGGCAAAATAGGAAGGCGTGGCAGACGATTCCGAATACTCGTACTCGTCGGTGATGAACTTGCTATTGTTTTGGGAGAATCGACGATAAAGCATATTATCAATTTCGTTGGACAGTCAGAAGCGCATTGGAAAGGCCCGGCCCTCATGCAAAATGATAATAACGTGGCTTAGTGGCGAATCCAGGATTCACAATTAAGATTAATTGTTGAAATAGTTCGTAAACGTTGCCATTTTAAACATACCTTTGTTATTTATCTGAAAAATGCCTCGTCCAAGTTTGGAAACTTGTACGTGGATTAATGAAAGATAGTAAACATCTTGCTTCACTGACAACCTGGGGTGCGTTCCGCTTGCTCGAACGTTGCAAACGTTCGCCAACGTTTGCAAACAATTTCGAGTGGAACCAATTGTGCGCCGCCAACGTTGGCGAACGTTGGCCAACGTAGTTTTGTGTTTGCGGTTGTGCGAACGTTGCGCTCATAATCGGTTCCACTTTGACCCATCCGTCCCAAACGTTCGCGCGAACGTTTGCGATACATTCGCGCAAGCGGAACGCAGACCAGATTTAGAATTATTGCTATGCAAGCACACAAAGGAAAAATGTGCAGTGTGCCACGTCACGACAAAATGTGTGTTGATTTGTTATGTTTAAATCGGTTGTACATTTAAAGTATAAACCTTTGTCACGTTACACTGTGTTTTTCTTCTTTATAAAACCGAGGCTGGAAGTGAAAATAGTCTGGCTGCTTTCATTGCAAATCATCGCAATACAATCATTCAGGGAATCCAACAAAGATGACCATGAGTTGTGTTAAAGGTGCATAGTTTACCTGACGTCACCCATAAGGGCCCATATCATGTTGTTGAAGCAGACTCGTGTGAACCCACTAACAACCAATACTGGGCCGGAAACGATAGAAGATCGGAAATACTTAAACTGCTTTGTTTGACCTCCTTGGCTCCCTGCAATATAAAACAATTTCAGTAGTTTGATTTTGCATGCTAACTAACGATAATCTAATTATCATAGCAACAGCTTCTGCTTACGACCAGGGTGCCCTCAACAGATGGCGATTGAAGCCGATTGGCCTAATTGTATACGTTTCCATTTGTATGTTTTACTCACCAATTTATGTTCGTTGGTACCTTTCGCATCTAGGTAGCTTAGCATGAAAACCACAAGGCTGGTACAATGATAACAACTGCACCAATCCACAGCGTCCATTGGAGGCCAAAGCATTCGCGAAATGTTTTGTAACGAGGAAGTTCAAAACCTCTCCCTGAGATAAAACGAGAAAGTGAGAGATTTGGTTATGTCCAGGTTATCCCCAGTTATACATTACGTTACGATCTATAGTAGATATACTACTCAAAACAATTTAGGAACACCGGAATAATCTCAGTTAAAGCAAGATCATTTATTTCAGATAAACACAATGTTTCATAGAATTGATGAGAAACAACTGCACAATGAAACAGATGATAAAGGATGCATGTAGTGATTAGGGGCCTACACATTTCATGACATGACTCAAAAGAGAGAGGGGGTTGCAAACGAAAATCCCGGTTCATGGAACATTTCAAACCTATTTGATGTTAAAAATCCGGTGTTCCCTAAATTGTTTTGAGTAGTATATATACGACAATTTAAACCATATACAATTGTCTTTTTTGTGTTAAGGGGTGATTTCCATATGAAAAAATAGTTTTTCCCAAACAAGTTTTAATTAATACTCACGGCAGCATTAGAGCTAGAAATGGCTCCAAAAGCCGAAGACACCCTATCCTCGAACCAGAAAATAACGATGACTGTAAAACTTAGTAAAATAGATGCACACCATCAGACACAAGAGAAAGAGGATGAACTACAATAGAGAAGTAAAAATAGTTGTGAAGAATGAGGATCACTACACTCTAAAAACTCCAGCGCTAGATTTGACTCTGAAAAGGATTCCAGGGGGGCAGACCCATTTCTGGGTCCATTTCTGGGTTAGACTGATCTGGAATCCGGGTCAAACTGACCCATTTCTGGGTCAGACTGATCCGGACCCGGAATCCGAGTTAAAAATGTCTTTCTGACTCGGATTTCGGGAAAACTTTCTGACTCGGAAAACGTACCAAACAGAATTGCATTGCCCGCTGCAATAAGCAGTCTTCCAACCAGCATCATGGCAAGCGTTGCCCATGTTGTCCTCAGCAAGGGACCAACAGCAAACGCAACCCCACCGAGACAGCTCAGTAACCCCGAAGAAACTAGAGTCACTATAACACAAGAATACAAGGCGATATAAAACAATCAAGGTCCATGGTTCATTTATTTCTACAGTAACATAATTTATTACAGATACATATACTTATGAGGAGAAGTATTATATTGGAGGGACCCATTAAAAACAAGCTTGTAAGCATGGCCCCTAGTGCATGTATGTGTCTTGAGCTGTTATCAGTACAAGAGGATCAGGTCAAATGTATGGTGTTCTATAATGGACACCTACGCGGCGCCTTTTTTTTTTTTTACGCAGCGACTTTTTGTTTTTGGGCGGCGACTTTTTTTTTTTACGCGGCGACTTTTTTTTTTTGGCTTTTTGCAAACGGGCAAGACAAGATCGATTAAAGGGTCGATTGACACACTAAGTTTATTATTGGGAATGAAACGGCACTCCGATATAAGTTTTATTGATTATATTTTAAAATAAAATTAATATATTTGTGGCAATAAGGGATTGAGTCTTCAAATAATGTTTTATACATGGTTCGTACGGACCTTGAATTTCCTTGAAAGTACTTGAAAATCCTTGAATTTATGAAGAAGGAAAAATACTTAAAAGTCCTTGAATCTTAGTTTGATGCCTCCAAAAATTAATTCATGATATTTCGATGTCTTATTGTTCGTTATTGTAGCCAAAGTAAAAATCATCGAATCTTGTTGTGCACATTCTCATGTATGCCTAATACCGCGGTGTTCCATAAATATTGCCGTCAGATGTATAATCCTCAGGTAAAAATTCACATTCACATTTTCCCGTACGCAAAGTATGGAGACGCGCGCGGAAACCAGAGACTGTGGGCGTTTTTGTTTGGCCTAACCTTTTGTTGTGAGAGTTTTCGAATAGTCACTCCAAATTAACTGATCATCAAAAGTTGTACCTGGCTATTTGTAACTTGGCACCGTGATTTCAATGTCTACTGCGACACAAACTGGATCGTCTAAAGGATACTTAACCTTCTTGCGACTAAAGGTTTTGTAAATTTCATCCGAAAGCTCTTTTGGGGAATCCAAAACATGGTTCAGAGTAAAGACAAATTTTATTGCAGCATTTGTTATTATATTTGTTCTTTTATAAAATAAATAACAATCATTCAGAAAAGGGGTTAATTTTTCGACAAGGTTTCAAGGTTGATTTACTTTCCACAGTATCGAAAGTAAATAACTATACAACAGCCTATCAATCATAACCATAACTTTTATAATATTACAAAATACATATAAGAAAGTTTATTTATATATTTTTATATTTTTAAACATAATAATGTGATTAATGAAGCGCAATATGCGTTACTTCGGTTGCTGGAATAATGCAGCTAACATGGCGTGTTCACTGTTAAGAATAATAATTTATTGAAATATACTGTTCATTATTAATTGTAAATAATGAACAGCGTAATTATTTCCAAGGAAGGGTACAACAATTTCGTTAAAAAAAATAAAATATAAAAACATTTAACAATCTTTCTTCGTTTTCGCAAAAACGTGAGCATCTATTTTGATGAAATTTACACAAGTTAGTGTTATGATACATTTCTGGAAAACTACAGGGTTGAAATGAACGAACGTATATTATCAAATACCAATGTTATACCTTCCCGTTAAGTGTATGATTTATGATTCCACAAATCACTCATTTCTTAAAATTAATGTAATATAAATATTATATACAGACATTTTGTTAAGGTTACAAATAAAAATGGAATGATATCAATAAATAATAATAAATACAATTGCTAGAAAGACAATTCAATATCCTGAATAGTATTTCAGTAGTATATACAAAATATGTTTTCAAAATATAAGAATATTATGATTTTGATCAATAAATATTAAATATATAAAAGTGCAAGATGAAACAATTACCCAATAATTTCTTTAAATGCATTTTTTTATATTGTTTTCAAAAGTGTATTGCGTCACGAATAAAAGATCATTCACATATCAATAAATTACTATTTCTGTTACAAATAAAAAAATAATTTCATTCTAAATTAATGTAATCAATTTATGAATGATCTATGTAATAATTTGTATACTAATGTGTCAAAAAGATTATGAATTGATGGCAGCTACTTTGCTAGCGAACACACCTAATAATAATAATAATGTGTGGACTTATATAGCGCACGTATCCACCAACTGAGTGGTGCTCAAGGCGCATTATATTATTACCCCTGCTCATAAGGCTCATAGATCATTCCTGAAACCATCTCAGCTCCCTGGGGAGTATACAGCTCAATTGCTGCCATTACAGCGCATATAGGGCTAATCAACCTATTCTGCCCTCACAGGTACCCATTTAACCCCTAGGTGGAGAGAAGCAATTATGGTTAAGTGTCTTGCTCAAGGACACAAGTGTCACGGCCGGGATTCGAACCCACATTCTGCTGCTAACACCAGAACTTGAGTCCGGTAAGCTAGACCGCTCGGCCACGACACTCCACATCGGCCTTTGGTCAGGCATCTTCTCACAATAATCCTAAGCGGTACTCTTGGTTCGCAAACACGCACATGCAACGGGTACTTCTTCAAACACTGTCTCGTTTCTGTAAATTAAACAAACCATTTTCACATTTAGACCATGTTACACTTGTTTACCAAATTCAAGCGCCTTTTATCGTGGTGTTCATGGCAGGCGAATAATAATGGGAGTCTTTTGAGACGCTGGTGGTGGCAGCAGACTTACATTGAGAAACATGGAAAAGGACCGGTAAGTCTGCTGCCACCTAGCGTCTCAAGTCTCCCATAAATTGCGGGCATTTTGTACACCTTGAAAATTGTGTAGGCCTACATTGTAAATTACCAATCAACATGACTTGAAATAATGCCGTACTCAAAACAACTAAAGTGATTTTTTTATGCTGACATAGAATACAAATACAAAAAAATAATTATATACAATGATGAACATTGCCAACACCACTGTTGCCTGCCACTGTTCAATAGAGGGCACTGTCACGTGGCACATTTATAGACTATAATTTACAGGTGTTGATCTGCATGCATGCACTTATGACAAGCACTGGTCCCAGGTGCGTCATTTAAAGACACAGTAAGCTAATTACAATAAGATTTCTAAAAACATTTTGTTGAAAAAAAATGTTATTGGGCTTGCCATTTTATTAAAATTAAATTATATTCCCAAGGAAAAATGTACACTGGAGTGCCATGGTCGAGCGGTTTAGTGCATCGGATTTTGGTTCTGATGTCAGAGTCGTCAAAATGTGGGTTTGAATCCTGGCTGCAACCATGGTGCTTGTGTCCTTCAGCAAGACAATTTACCATAATTGCTTCTCTCCACCCAGAAGTAAATGAGTTGGTTGTTGTGTTTGATTAGTCCTATGCGCCGAAATTGCAGCAATTGAGCTGTATACTCCCCATGGAGCTGAGATGGTTTCAGGAATGATTTATGAGCCTGATGAGCAGGGAGTAATAATGTACAGCGCCTTGATCTAGTTGCTAGGATATGTGTGAATCGGGTTATTTGAATAAAGCACTCTCATTGGACACCAGTGTTAGGCCTGCAATGTATTTGGGTAAGATAAGATCACATGACCTTTCTTGCTACCGATAATTAATTGATTAGTATAGCTGTTCTTTATAGTGAATTATGTCTTTAACACTACACTTGTAACAACATTTCATGTCTGGAATAATCAAAATGTCCGTTATCGTGGTGCTCATTATCACAATCGGCATTTTTAAACTGTACTTACGTTCCATCCTGGCATTTATGTATGACCGGGATCTGATACATAATTTGATTACATTTGCTTTCTTTTGCATACCCGTGTCCACTTGGTTCAACCATGGAGGAAGGAAGAGACCATACGCACTTAGAGTGCTGCATTATCTCTGGGATTCTGCAGGAAAACATATAGTTATAATAAAATGGTAATTAACTGTCTCAAATCAAGAAAAACTCTATAGCTATACGTTCCTTATGATATCCCTAAGAACAGTGCAGGCGGCGCCGCATAAACGTATGGGTGCAGACTGCATGCTCTGTAAGTCAAAATTTACGACCCTATGCGGCAAAGGATATACATGAGCAGTCAGCTGGAAAACAATTACGGTCATGGATGTCTCTGTTTGATCCCATGATGCACTACAGTAGCTATAAAAGGTGTCTGGTCCTTATAGGGCCCCTTGAGCAACCGTTAAACTATTGGAAGACGATTTGATGGTCGAACGATTAAGATGATAGTTTGTTCAATGCTTGAATGCACCCAGCAAAACAGGCCCTCCTGCGTCAGACAACTGGACGAGTAAGAGATTACTGTCTAATTGTAGGGAGGATTAGTAAAGGATTAACAGCTGCAGTGCCGTACAGTAGCTACTTTGTAGGTATTAAGACTGTCAATTATCACTTAATTCTTTTGTCTGCTTTCAGAAGCTGTTCCACACAGAAAGATTGCTTTCAAATCTGGCAAACGAATAATAAAAGCTTTATGAATAGTGTTGGCCAATAGTTTAATGATTGCTCAATGGGTCCTGTAAGACCCGTACACTCCCTGTAGTTTTGTTACTAATTGACTACAGACACAGGTTTTAAATGTCACGGTCGTGCACACGTACGTCGCTACACAGATAGCCCATGCTGTAAACCCTATCAGAGTGGTAAATAAATTTAGAGGCAAAATTCAGGACAGTGGAAAATGTGCAACAAAACCTTTCTGCTGACGTAAAAACGTACTGAAACGAATGATTAGATTTATGCAGATTATGTTTACCTAAACGTGACTTAATGGTTTTCGATCTTTGCTTGTTTGTATAAGGTTTCACAAAATGATGGTTTTAGGAAAATGCTTGTTTTTATTTTTTTAAATGTGCGATAGCAACTGCTTAAACGAGTTCTTACCTGTTTTTGTCAATGTGGTCCACGTATGTCCACGGGCAAAGTGCCCTTAAGTTCTTGCACACGTTCGTGTTGATAGCGGGACAACTTTTATACACGTAAGATTCATCAATGAGGGCAGACTTGAAACATTCTGTCTGCGGGTTCTTGACGTCCATGGGGCCGAAGTACTCAGTCTCGATGGTTGGCTCGACGTTCACGGTGCTGTTGTTGGTTCCTGAACTATCGGTTGGACATCTATCATTCAAGGACACAGCCAGAATACAGTACACAGCCAGAAATATCTATAGAAGGAAAGAAAAAACAGTTATTTTAATATTGCATATATACAATACTTCTGCAGTACAAATTAGGAGGGCATGACGTAGCTTCAGATTCCATAGGTGTCACATGTGGTGGTTCTGGTTCCGGATAAATTCCTTAGTTTTCACATTATTCCCCTCCTTTTCTGGTCCCAATTCTTCTTTTAAATCTTGAAGCAGTTCAGTGTTTCCTCAAACATCATAGCAGGGAGGAAAGTGTTGCTCTAATGGAGGGATTTTCAAGAGAAGTAAAGTTACTACCAAAGCTTTAATGGGATACTATTTACCTAAATTCAGGTCAGAAATCTGAATGCATTTTCACTATTTTCTAAGTTTAACAACACATTTTAATAAGTTGAAGCTTTTACAGGTTGCTTGTATATGAATATCATGATTCAAAAAAGAGCACCTTCTCGTAGAAATAGTTTTGCCAGTTTTATTTTACATGGCCTCGTGGTGATAAGCTCAATGATAATTTCTTAACACACTGCCCATACGGTGTGAAGCATTCAGGCTAATAATTATGTTCGTCAATTTTACACATTTGTGTACAACTATCATTCTTTTATCCCTAGACAAATAGGCCAGCCGCGATCATTGCAGGCCATAACACATATGTTTGAACTAACCTAGCTTCTCGCCAGTAGTACAGTGTTTTTGGTTTTGCCTTCTATTTGTTGAACCGAATCATACAAATAGTTTTGAACTTACGATATTGAGCGACATCTTATATAATATCAGTTTAATCTTTGGTAATATACGGTTGCAGTGCAGTGATGAATTGATTGACTGCGACTGCTGACTGGTTGATATGAAGATCTTGTTTGCTTACACTTTCTCCGTTCGTGGACGATTGTTATATAACAAATCTGTTGGTGTATGGATCCGGTATTCCATACACTCTCCTAAAAATAAAATATTCCACACCCCAAATTATCCAAAGATTTCTTCCGTTATACATAGAGATTGTTGATATTAACTGTCCGATATGGCATTGGTTATTTTCAGTCATTGTATAGGGAAATACCCAAACTAGGATACGTATTGTTTAATAGGGTAAATTGCTTTCCCGGCTTTTACCAAATACGTCGCTGGTAATGTTATCAAGAGGATATTATTGAAAGTAACCATCCAAATATCATTTATAATTCCGTTAGCTGATTTTCTAACTGAATTAAATTATAGGAATATATTTAAATTGTTCAGTTTTCACGGAACAGTTGGTGGGGCAAAGCACGCGTAGATGATTTCTTAAAATAATGTATGATTATAATATTGTCATGGGAGTCAGGGCTTTTTAAATAGTAGTATTAATATGTAAATCAATATTGGGAATTGTTGTTAAGATTTTGGCGAATAATTTTGGTGAGTGCGTGAGTACAGGACCAAATAAATACATATAACTGTCTTCTGCCGGTGTTAGCATTATAGCCGACACATCCCTGAACACAAGGAGTTCAGATAGTAAACGAATTAATCACTACATCGTAGGAAGTACACACAGAAGGTTCACTTTGTATTCTCAATGATGATGTTTAACTTGATCAAGCCTGGTTTTTTTTTTCGTTCACAGACCTGGGGGAGGGGGCTCAATGTACCCACCCCTTCCGTATTTTCTGTATTCTTCAGCTGATTTTCATGAAACTTCGTAGGCATTTTCGGTTTGACACGATCTATCGAATGAAGCCATGAAAACTTTCATATGTGATTTTGTGTAATTTTCCCAAATTTTTGGTAAAAATAGTATTTTTCCCGTAACTTTATTAATTTGTATCCGTTGGCCATGAATTTTTTACAAATGTTGTTTTTAGATCACCGATAGAGGGCGCTATAAGCAACATTTTTGTTCCAAAAACATGATTTTTTAAAGATTTCGACCCAAAATTAGGATTTTTTAAACCAAAAGTACAATAAAGGCAGATATAATAACATCTATGACATAAATTTATATACTGAGCAAACAAATTTAAAAAAAATTAAATCAGAAATGGTCAAACCTTTGAATGAACAATTTTTTGTATTACAAATTACAAAACCAAACCACGTTGTAAGGGTAATGCATTCTCAATTGAATCAACTCCGGTAACAGCCGTCGTCATAGGACTACGTTTATTTTGGAGAATCTATAAGAACAAAGACTACAGTTTGTTTGCACAAATTAAACTTGAGCAAAAGTGTTTGTTGGAACAAACACTAGGTGTTCAGGTTAACTTCCGGTTCAATGAAATGATCACCGATGACGTCACAATCTATATTTTGTCAAAATGTTCGAAATCACATGACCTAAAAATTTGGAGTTAAAATTCGAACTTCCTGTTTCTACCAGTAGTAAAGTAGTCAGATGTTCTACATGTTAATGAGAAAAATTTAGGATATATCATTTTCTTTACGATTATGAATAAATTAAGATTTTTCCCTTTTTTGGTTTAAGTGTTATGATTTTTCGTAATATTTCATTGATTTACATATACTTTCAAATTCTACTAACCGTAACTTCAGGATTGGTTTATACAGAATGTTGTTGTTTGTAATGTGGCTGTTCACTGTGTAAAATTTTGTGAAATTCTGACTCGTATTTCTTGAGATAACAAAAAGGAACCTTTTTATTTGCCGTTCAGCGCGTTATACGCACTGACAACGTCATTAAACATAATTTTTGAAAAGGTCTGACTTCACTTATTATAAAAACTTAATTTTTATTTTGAAAAATCCTACCTCTTTTGTGTTGGAATATTTTTCTTTTGAACTTCCTGTTTGAACCGGAAGTTAAGGTGACGTAAAATGTTTACATATTTAAATTTTTCCACGATAATGAAGATTTTTTTAAATTTCTCTTGTTTGGTTCAGGAGATATGATTTTTCAAAATATTAACATTTGATTTAGTGTAATTCGACACCTGATGACGCAATTATGACGTCATTACAATTTCCTACATCTACATATAAAGTATTTGATGTGAATAATTAAAGTTCCTGAAGTTGAACCATTTTAAACTTTATTGGAAATTGCTGGTAAAATACCGATGATCAAAAAATATCCTGACAAATACCGTCCTCTATCGTCTATAATGCGACAACCTTCAATTCATTTAAAATTTACTCAGAAATGTGTTGACTAATTGAGCTGAAACAGATTGGTTTCTATACATATTTATTGGTCCTCAGATAAAGTTAATGCACATATAATTATCCTTTATCAAAATTACATTAAATCTTCTAAACAAATATTACACTATACCCTTCAAAGAAAATAGATATAATTATATAATTTTAAAACATAATAATGTATCATAAAGCGCAATATGCGTTACTTTGGTTGCTGGAACAATGCAGCTAACATGGGGTTTTCACTGTTGAGAATGATAATTCATTCAAATATATCGTACATTATTAAATGTACATAATAAATAGCATAAATATTTTCAAGGAAGGTACAACATTGGTGATTACCAGGTTCCAATTTCATAGAGCAACTAAGCAAACAAATTTGCTTAGCAGAGAAAAGTTATGCTTAGCAAAATGTGGTTACCAGCCAAATTGTCACGTAATTTACATTGCTTCTGGCTGGTTCTCAGCTAAATTTTGCTTAGCAGATAAGTTTGCTCAGCAATATTTTCTGCTTAGTAGCTCTATGAAATTGAGATCAGTTTATCACGGGTTGTTATCTAAACACTCACTTGGTGTATAGAAAATTAGTAACGCGTATCAATCAACCTGATAAATGGTTTCGTCTTAAGTGTTTCATCTGAGAGAAAACAAGAAATCTTTTGTCGAATTTACAAAAAGCTTGCCATCCGGCAAGCTTTTTGTAAAAAAAAATCAAATAAAATATAAACAACCATTGATAATCTTTCTTCGTTTTCGCAAAAACGTGAGCATCTATTTTGATGAAATTTACACAGGTTAGTGTTATGATACATTTCTGGAAAACTACAGGGTTGAAATGAACGAACGTATGTTATCAAATACCAATGTTACACCTTCCCGTTAAGTGTATGATTTATGATTCCACAAATCACTCATTTCTTAAAATTAATGTAATATAAATATTATATAAAGACATTTTGTTAAGGTTACAAATGAAAATGGAATGATATCAATAAATAATAATAAATATAATTGCCAGAAAGACAATTCAAACCTGAATAATATTTGAGTAGTATATATATATAGCCTACAAAAGACAAGTTTTCAAAAATATAAGAATATTATGATTTTTATCAATAAATATTAAATATATAAAAGTGCAAGATGAAACAATTACCAAATAAATTTCAAAAATATTGCATTTTTATACTATTTTAAAAAGTGTATTGCATCATGAATGAAAGATCATTAACATATAAATAAATTACTATTTCAATAATAAATAAAAAATATTTTTCTTCATTTTATGAAAATATAATCAATTTATTAATTAGCGGTACTTCACATCTTGGATCGCATACACGCACATGCAACGGGTACTTCTTCAAACACTCTCTTGTATCTGTAAATAAAACAAACACCATTTTCACCTTTACACTTGTTTACCAAATTCGAGCGCCTTTTATGGTGATGCTCATGGCAGGCGAATAATAATGGGAGTCATTTGAGACGCTAGTGGCAACAGACTTACATTGAGAAACAATGGAAAAGGACCGGTAAGTCTGCTGCCACCTAGCGTTTCAAAAGTCTCCCATTAATTGCGGGCATTTTGTACATCTTGAAAATTGTATAGGCCTACATTGTAAATTACCAATCAACACGACTTGAAATAACGCCGTACTTAAAACAACTAAAGTGATTTTGTTTATGCTGACATAGAATACAAATATAAAGATATAAAATAATTAACATTGCCTACACCACTGTTGCCTGCCACTGTTCAATAGAGGACGCTGTCATGTGACACATTAATAGACTAGATATTGATCTGCATGCATGCACTTATGACAAGCACTGGTCCCACGTGCGTCATTTAAGATACAGGAAGGTAATTACAATAACATGTCTGAAAACATTTTGTTAAAAAACCAAGTTTTTTTTGGGTTGCCATTTAATTAAAATCAACACAGTCTGGGCGAGTTATTTGAATACAGCGCTCTCATTGAACACCAGGGTTGAGTCTACTGCAATGCATTTGGGTAAGATAAGATCACGTGACCTTTCTTGCTACAGCTAATTAATTGATTAGTATAGGTGTTCTTTGTAGTGATTCACATGTCTGCAACATTATACTGGTAGCAAGATTTCGTGTCTGGAAAAATAAAAATGTCCGTTGTTATTGCGGTGCTCATTACAGCGGCGTTTTCAACTGTACTTACGTTTGAGTTCCATTGTGGCACGAGTCTTTACGTAGGACCTGGACTTCATACATAATTTGATGACACCCGCTCCCTTCTGTTGTAAAAATGTGTCCACCTGGTTGAACACAAGAGCGGCATGCGCACTGAGCGTGCTGCATTATCTCTGGGATTCTGTAGGAAAACATATAGTATAATAAAATGGTCATTCACTGTCACAAATCAACGACTGGAGTACTCTATATTGGATTTAAGTTCCTTATGATATCCCTAAGAACAGTGCAGGCGGCGCCGCATAACCGTATGGGTGCAGACTGTATGCTCTGTAAGTAAAATTGAGGCCCCTATGCGGTAAAGAGTAGTTATAAAAAGTTACAAGGGGAAAATGTATGCTCTTGAAACATCTAAACCACAATGATAAAGATCATGGATGCCTCTGTTTGATCCCAGATGCACTGCGTTAACTAAAGCCCTAAGAACAGTGCAGGTGGAGCCGCATAACCGTATGGGTGCAGACGCCGTATAGTTATACGCCCTAGCGTTAAACTGCACTTCCTAGTGTTACTGCAGTAATTGACTACAGACACAGGCTTTAAATGTAGCGCATACGTACATCACTACACAGATCGCCCATGCCGTAAACCCTATCAGAGTGGTAAACCAATTTAGAGGCAAAATTCAGGACAGTGGAAAATGTGGAGCAATTATCTTTTTCCTGACATAAAAATGGACTGAAAGGAATGGTTAGATTTATGCAGATTATAATGCTCTATGTATACCAAAATGTGAATGAATGGGTTTCGGTCTTTGCTTGTCTTTGATGGTTTAGGAAAATGCTTGTTTTTTTTAATTAAAAAGGGTACGATAGCAGCTGCTTAAATGAGTTCTTACCTGTTTTTGTCAATGTGGTCCACGTATGTCCACGGACAAAGTCCCCTGACGTTGTGGTCGTTGTTTTCCATCTCATCAGCGGGACGCTCGACAGACGCGTAAGTGGGGATATCAACCGTGCTCTCTGCGGTAGACGTATAGTTAGTAGAACATCCGATCCGGTCCTCGAAGGTGGCGAAGCTGTTTGTGACGTCGGTGGAGCGGACTGATCGCTTGAACGAACCAGCTCCACTCCCGCTTGGCAACTCATACTCGGTCTCAATGGTTGTCTCGACGTCTACGGTGCTGTCGTCATCGAGTTGGCTGTTAGATCCTGATCCTGGTAGATGGATGGCATATCCATCAGTCAACAGAGCCAGGAAGGACACAGCCAGAATACAGGAAGCTAGAAATATCTGTAGACAGGAAAGATGCAATTGAAGGAAAGACAAAAGAGTTTTAAGATTACATGTACAATACGGTACTTCTGCAGTACAAATAAGAAGGGCATGACATAGCATTACATAGGTGTCACAGGTGGCGGTTCTGGTAACGGACATATTCCTTAGTTTTCACATTATTTCCCTCCTTTTCTGGGCCCGATTTTTTTTAAAAATCTTGAAGCAGTTCAGTGTTTTCCTCAAACATCATAGCAGGGAGGAAAGTGTTGCTCTAATGGAGGGATTTCCAAGAGAAGTAAAGATACTACCAAAGTTTTTACGGGATACGCTTTACCTAAATTCCAGGTCAAAAAACTGAACGCATTTTCACTATTTTCTAAGTTTAACAACACATTTTAATAAGTTGAAGCTTTTACAGGTTGCTTGTATATGAATATCATGATTCAAAAAAGAGTACCGTAAGCCTTCTCGTAGAAACAGTTTTGCCAGTTTTATTTTACATGGCCTCGTGGTGATAAGCTCAATGATAATTTCTTAACACACTGCCCATACGGTGTGAAACATTCAGGCTAATGTTCGTCAATTTTACAAATTTGTGTATAACTAACATTGCTTTATCCCTAGACTGATTCAACATAGGCCAGCCGCGATCATTGTAGGCTGACCATAACACATGTTATGAACTAACCAAACTTCTCGCCAGTTTTTTTTTGGTTTGTTTGTTTGTTTGTTTGTTTGGGTTTTTTTTGCCTTCTATATCTGTTCAACCGAATCATCCAAATAGTTTTGAACTTACCATATTGAGCGACATCTTATACAATATCAGTTTAATCTTTGGTAATATACGGTTGCAGTGCAGTGATGAATTGATTGACTGCGACTGCTGACTGGTTGATATGAAGATCTTGTTTGCTTGTACTTTCTCCGTTCATGAACGATTGTTATATAACAAATCTGTTGGTGTATGGATCCGGTATTGCACCCACTCACCGAAAAATCAAATATTCCCCACCCCAAATCAGAACAAATTATCCCAGGGTTTCTTCCATTATACAAAGAGAAGAGACTGTTCATATTATATGTCCTATGGCATGGTTTATTTTTAGTCAATGTAAGGGAAATACCCGAGCTAGGATACATATTTTTAGGGTAATTTATTTTTCCGGGACTGTCTACCAAATAGGCCGCTTGTGATGTTACAGAATTTCAAGAGAAAATTATTGAGTACCTATTCAAATATCATTTTGTGCTCGATAATGATATCGATATAATTAACAATTTTATATTTACCAAGGTTGTATACAGAGAGCATATGGAGAGGAGGGGAGAGGGGTTCGAATGTGAGGTAGTCCATTTGTTATTATATATATGCAGTTGAGAATATAGAGACTGTGTTAAAAAGTGGAAAAAATGCTCATTAAATTGTTCAGGATGATCGGTAATTTTACCAACTTTATATTAAGTAAACTTCCTGCGAAGAATTCGGGAATTTTGTAATCAAGTAATTACCAATATTGTACACTTCCCCTTGAGCAAGATGTCATGTTATCATATAAGTATACAAATGGAATGCATACCTGCATTTCATGTTATGTCGCTATTATAATTATAGTTGTATATTTATAGTTATATGATAGATACCTTAATCCAAATCATATAGGAACGTGTTTGATTCATTGGTATCTATAGTTTTAATTGATCAATTTAACAGTTACACACAGCGCTTAACCCTATCCGGTGTAAGGTCGATCATTACAGGATTCGGGTTTCAAGTTAGGGAAAAGTTATGCGGTTCTGTACCGGAATTCTTAGATACCTGTATGATAGCGCCTTGACGTCGTTTTCAAATGTGGCTAATAATCTGCTAGCTGTTATTTTTGAGATATATGTAAAAAGTTCAGTTTCCACGGAACATTGGGTGGGGCAAAGCACATGTTGATGCAAACTTTCTTAAAATAATGTATGATTGTATCATCATGAATCCAGGGTTTTCCAAACGTATTGTGTAAATCCATGTTGGGAATTGTTGTTAAGATTTTGGCGAATATTTTTGGCGAGTGCGTGAGTGCTACAGCCGGATTCAAATGCAAGCCCAAATGTATATAACTGTCTTCTGCCGGTGGGTAAGCATTATAGCCTACACCTCCCTGAACTTCACAAGGAGTACAGATAGCAAACGAATTAATCACTGTATTGTAGGAAGTACACACAGAAGGTTCACACGATATTCTCTATGATGGCGTTTAAAGTGGTAAGTTCATAACAACTTTTTAATGAACAATTTTTAGTGTGTACAAAACCAAACCAAGTTGTAAACGTAGTGCATTCTGATTCACTTTGATTCACAATTGAATTAACTCAGGTAACAGCCGTCGTCACGTTTTGGGGATCTAAGAACAAAGACTATACAGTATTTTTGCACATGTATCAAAACATATTTGTAAATGTATTTTGTATTTATTCCTACACAATAAAGATGGTAGAATTTAATTCAATGGGCCAATTGAAACTAGTGGACAATGAAAATCTTGCCATTGCTTCGAGAGAACTTATAACTACAAATTAAATAATGGTGACTAGATATTGAAAAAATATGTATTTCTCAGTTTGTATGAAATCCTGTTGAAAATGAAAATGAAAGACTGGGTAAATAAAAAAATATATATTCTGAAATAGTTTTCATAAAGTTTTCTGACACCGTATTCGTGTTTCCAATACTTCATGCTATGATTATTGTGTTTTCTGACCCTACAGACAATAACTTCCTTTGTTCTGGTATCCTTCTGGGTACTGCTGACTGATGGTTATGCCATACCCGGAGCAACTAGTCAAATCGAAGACAACACCGCCAACAATGGCTTGTCGGCAAGTCTAACGGACGCTGCAACCATTCCCGTCGCAAACGATGGTTTCGAGACCGAGATTGAATTGCTGTCCGGAGAAGGAGAGAGTCACAAGCGATCAGTCTCCACCGATATCAACAACAGCAATCCGCCCGCTGGCTTCGCCATCTTCGAGGGCGTCAGTGATTCGGAGCTTGGTCCCTTCCTTCAGGCGGTTGGCTCCCACCAAGGGTTGACGCTACCGGCACATTCCGGGCTGAGCATTGGGCATGGATGTTCCGCTAACAATAATCTGGTGGTTGATTTCTCTAAGTTCGCCTCTCAGTGCCCCACTAATCTGGCGCCAGCAAGCAGCGACATGAACCTCAGGGGACTTTGCCCGTGGACATACGTGAACCACACTGACGTAAACAGGTAAGAGGTTTTAGATAATGAAGATGAAATCAACTCTGTGAGCTTTTCCAAAATCTTGGACAATTACCTCAGTAAAGTGTGCCGTTTTTGTGATTCCTGCAGTATACTCCACATTTGCAGTATACTCCAAAACTGAACCAATGATCTTTTAAGCCAGTGTGATACAGCATGAATTATATGTGACAATACCATAGCGTTTTGCTACAGCCTCTATATTTTCATTTCCTTATTTTCTCTAAAAAGAGAACACATTCTTTTGACTTATTTATCAGGATGTGTGATACCGACCCCAACTTTAATTCAAGTAAGTTTTTACATATTTAGCATACAATTACCTTTAGCATAATAAATAGGCCTGATTGCGCAAGTTATGCACTAAGGCGCCAATTAAAGAAAAACCATTCACATTCACACACATGTATTCGTGCTTTCCAAATCGACTGAGGATCTCGATTGTTCCCATTGTGTTTACACTCTCCATCAATCTCCATTAGTACATGACGGCCTTCCGAGGAGCTCTTGAAAACAAAGAACCGGCGACCGAGCACTGTAAAAAAAAATCCCTTAAAATTTACGGTAAAACGTAGTGCAACGTTTTACCGTTATTTTGACGGTTTAAACGTAAATGGAGTAACGTCTTACCGTAATTTGGTAATTTATTGATCTGCAGATTTGGTGTTAATCAATTAATTTATTTTACACAATGTGTTTCACCTACCGACACGTACGCGTATTCTGGTTCCTTGTTTCAACCACCTCTCGTCTTTAATTTATAGAACACGTACCGGTATCCTTTTTGTCTTTCCAAATCTCTTTTTAGTCATGGTGGCATGCAATTATAATCTATATTTAAATTTTTTATAAATTTTCAATATAGAAGAAAACATCATAATCTATACATTTGTATTATAAAATTAACAGTAAATATTTGAAAATGGCGTAAAATCAAGCATTTTCACATATTGAAACCTTGGAAAAAATTTGAGCATAAAGCTAGGTCAAATTAAGGTCAGATCATTTACATATTGGATATATTGGAGTGCAATGGGAGTGACCTTAATACGGTTTCGGCCGTAAAACGCTGAGAAGGGATGATTACGGTAATTCACCGTAGAATTTACACACGTTTCACCGTAATTTTTTTTTACAGTGAGGACCTATTGTTCACTGTTATGATTAGTCCTCGGTCGGTTTGCAGTGCAAGTACACACACACACACACACACACCCTCACGCACATTGATTTGTGGGGTATTCCTTTGTTCGTTCTATTATCCCTTTTCCTTATAATTCTCCTGTGGGGTACAAGATTTTCTATAGTTACCTTGTGGGGTCCAATTGTTCTATTGTGTTTTGGACCCCACAACGAATGGTGTGTACGTTCACCCACACACACACACACACATTTTCAGATTTACAGTGAAGTCGAGGTACCATTAATCATCAGATAGTGCCACAATTATAACTTTTCTCTCTCATTATTACAGATACCCAGAGACAATGTTGTATGCTCAGTGCGAATGCCGCGATTGTGTTCTACCGGATGGACAACATTTTACAGAGGGCGGGTGTCAACCCATTGAGCACGAGGTCAAGGTCCTGCGTAAACACTCATGCCAGAACGGAATTCAAGTGTAAGCATTAATTTGGGAATCAAAGCTTTAAAGTTTGCATGATACTGTTTGTTACAATTACGCTGCATGACTGGTTGGCTGGTTGTTTTGGGCCGCTGATGACATGTATTAAAAATGCTGCTCTCTGTAGATTGAATAGTGTGAAAGTAGAAAATGTTACCCTCTACTTATCTGGTAGTGTAACGATTTTGAATTTCCTAAATTTCTAATAAATGTGCTGAAATTAATAAATTAATAAATTTGTTCAATTGACAGATATGAAAGACGCTATGAAAAGATACCTGTTGGGTGTGCGTGTGTGCGATCCCATCATGAGTAGGCTGTAGGCTACAGACTACACTTCACGAGAGTCATTTCGACAAGTTTTACAAGTTGCCTAACCGACCGACCGAATCCACGTGTGAGTGTGTGCTATTAACATGGCCTGCCTTAATTTGTAACCGCAACTCAATGCACGTTATTATAAGATATTTATATTTTTATATTATAGGGCCTACATTTTTATTATATTACAAGGCGTATTATTTTAGGAATGATGATTTTTCCACGTATTTATATTAGTGTCATCATCACTATTATATTATAATATTTATCATAAATATATATATTTATATATATATATATATTTATATTTAATATATCTCGCAATGATATTTATCTTTTCAAAGAGTATTTATAATTTGTATATTAATTACATTGATATATTTAAATGTATAAGATCAGAAGTCTATACTTCTGAGAAGAAGCCAATTTCATAGAGCTGCTAAGCAGAGAATTTTGCTCAGCAAATATTTTTCCTAAGCAATATGAAACAGACTACCAGCCAAAATGCATACCTTTTGTATGAAAGTTTGGCTAGTAACCAAAGAAATTCGTTAAGCATTTTTATTCTGGTAAGCAATTTTATCTGCTAAGCAGCTCTGTGAAATTTACCCAAGATATTTGAATGAATTTTCATTCCATGTTGTCCCCAAAGAAAAAAACGGTATTGCTGCATTTTCCAGCATTTATAGTAGCACATATTGTGCTTTTTATAAGAATATTTATGTGATTCAAAGCATTAAAAATTAAGTTTTACTCATTAACTTTACGTGAACAAATATTCTATTTTATTATATTTAATATATCTTGCTATGATATTTATTGATGAAAAATGATAATATTTGTGTATTATGCATTATTATTAATGTGTGTGATTTGGCTGAATTAATTATTTCATTCTGAAAATAACAATTAATAGGGCTATTTATTGATTTGCAATATATAACTATCTATCAATCACTAAATATTTGTAATATATGGCTATATATAAATAACAGCAAAAGAAACGTCACACACTAAATTTTGTTAATTAATATTATTAAAAATAATAAATATACAATGTTGTGGGATGGTTGGCTGCCAGGTCAACCAAATTTGCCACATTGTGTTCGTGTTACACTCCATACTCATAATATTCTTCATTAAACAAATTATATTAATTATAAAATGAAAATAATAAATATTTTTAGGGGTGACGTTTCTTTTGCTGTTATGTATACTTACAATAAAATGTTTAGAAATTATAAATTAATTATGAAAAGATATATTTAGGACTGCTTCATTTTACTTTTTATATGTAAAGGCCTATAGTTTACCGTCAGTCTTCAGATACGATATATTGAATTAATTTTCATGACACGTGTCCTAAATAACTGGTATTTCTGCTGCTTTTTACAGCATTCAAAGTAAGACATATTATGCCTGTGGTTCAACACATTAAATATGAAGTTTTAGTCATTAAAATAACGTGTTATAATACCTTTTAAATATTTGTTTTCTTTGTTTACAAATGCTATTTTGTATTGATAGTGATACCCCTTGCCCTTGCCTAATGGGTTTTTCCAAACTCACCAAAACTAAAGCCATGATAATGAGAAAAACAATGCCGTAATCACATCCATAAATAAGAACAATAACACACTGTTTGCTTTGTCATGGGCATGAGTTGTGATAATGGTTTTAATGTTCTGGTTCAGAAACTGAAAACTTTCCTCACATTGGTATCTGTCATTACCGTTACCTCCCCCACCCCCGGATTACCGCCCATTGGGTCCAACGTCAATCCAGGCGGTCATCAAATTAATGTTATTTAAAATTATAGCCCGCCTTCACTACCGTATATTTTACTACCTCTTTTCTAATATCGGCGATATGTTGGCAAAGGGGATTATTATAGAGGTCGGGTCATCATCGGTGGGAAGTCGGCAATACGTTGGTTTAATGTCGGCACTATGTCGCACAGTGGGCCAGGGCGAAACCAAAGTGCGCCAAAAGGGGTCATTTGCGTATGTTCCAGGTTTTATTAAAATTGTCATTGTGGGCTTTTGACAGAAGCTATTGTCATGTAAATTGAAGTAAACCCAGTGCATGATCTATATTCTTTAAAAATTAAGTCGATTGTAAATTAGCTTTTTGATTTCATCAGCAAAAACTGAGGAATTTGGTTTAAAAAATTATAAAATATAGCTTTTTTGTTCAGCTATGGTGGAACTAGAAATTCCCGCCGATTCCCGCCTAAATTCTCATATTTTCCTGAAGCTGAACCTTTCAGCAACATTTTGATACCAAAATTAGCTGCGACCACCTGCGACCTGCGATTTTGTAGCTATCTTTGTAAACCCTTTCCCAACATTTTTGAACCTTTTTCATAACTCGACTGTGAGCAGCGCGCGCCACACAGTGAACAATAATAGTTAAAATGGTTGGCAGTGTCTTTATAGTGGGAAGCAAGACGTATCTAAAAAGTGATATTTAATCAGTAAGCCCCTACCGGTAAATTCGCAAAACAAAAATGATCACAGGTCTACATGAAACGTATTGGTGTTAAATTGATCGTGGTATCAAACAGGGATGAAATATGGTCTTGTGTGCTGTCAAATTAGTAAAACAGTGAAATAATGTCCAAAAATAATTGCTGTCCCTCCGGAAACAAAAACAAACCAACACAAGAATGAATACGAAACATCTGAATGCATTTTTGCTCGGATAACGACACCTAATCAACTGAAACTTTTACAGGTTAGTTGTTTAATGTATATCTTGATTCAAAGAAAGTAAGGATACTTTTAGAAACATTTTTTTTACAAACATTACCAATAGTGTATAATAGATTTAAATCACAAACTTCCTCATATTGTTTAACGATACTTTTATCTTTAAAATACTTTACAGCCGTAACACATACACTCGATTAGTGTAATACAGCCGTAACACATACACTGAGATATGTTTAGGACTAAATAAACCTTATGTTTATTTATAATAAAAACAATATACTAGTTTGACAGCGTTCTTTCTTGTCACCGAGATTTTGGAAACTATTCGCTTTCATTCACTTTTTACTATCCAATTCTTAATTTTCTTCTTATTCTTTCTTTCTATTTCAAACTGCCTATTCCCCTTTATCATTTACACTAAAAAATAAATAATTTAATTATTTAAAATAATTAGATAGAACAAAAGTATAAAAGTATAATTAAATATATAAAAAGAAGAAAATAAAAAGATTTTGTATCTCTTTTTTATGTATTATTTACCTACTGTTACTCATCTTCCTATCATGTCTCATCCTTTTATATTATGTAAATATTTTTCACGCGCGCGTTTACGCACACATTTAACGCTCTACCAACCTATTAAAATGTTTATGTGTTCTTTGTTAATAACAAACGCAATATACGATTTTTTATTTGTATTTTTTAAATAGCCTTGTATTATTATTACACTATTTACCTTCAAACGTAGTAGACGTATTTTTCTACTTCATAAATTTTGTTACATTACTGCATCATATTTCTACATTATTCTGTTATCCTTTGTTCCTGTTTGTCATCATATTTCTACTGACTTTGTTTATTCATCTTACGGTAAGCTCATATTTATGAAAAAATTGTTTAAAAAATAAAATTGATTTTATTTACCTCCATCTTTTATAAAAAAAAATAAATTAATGATCATTGGTGAACCAAAGCCATTATGATACAGCATGAATTATACGTGACAATACCATAGCGTTTTGCTACAGCCTCTCCATTTTCATTTCCTTATTTTCTGTAAAAAGAGAACACATTCTTTTGACTTATTTATCAGGATGTACGATACCATCCCCAATTTTAATCCAAGTAAAATTTTACATATTTAGCATACAATTACCTTTAGCATCAGTTAATAAACCGGCCTGATTGCGCAGGTTATGCACTAAGGCGCCAATGAAAAAAAACATGATGTAAACATGTAGTCGTGCTTTCCAAGACGACTGAGGACCTCAATTGTTCCCTTGTATTGTTCCCTTTGTGTTTGGACTCTTTATCAAACTCCATTAGTACACGACATCCTTCCGAGGACCTCTGAAAACAACCGGCGACCGAGGACCTATTGTTCACTTTGTTATAATTAGTCCTCGGTTGGTTTGCAGTGCAAGTACATACACAAACACACACAAACACCCCCACACATTTTCAGATTGACAGTGAAGTCGAGGTACCATTAATCATCAGATAGTACCACAATTATAACTTTTCTCTCTCATTATTACAGATACCCAGAGACAATGTTGTACGCTCAGTGCGAATGCCGCGATTGTGTTCTACCGGATGGACAACATTTTACAGAAGGCGGGTGTCAACCCATTGAGCACGAGGTCAAGGTCCTGCGTAAACACTCATGCCAGAACGGAATTCAAGTGTAAGCATTAAAGTAGTATATGTGGAGCAAATCAGTCCTCTTTGTGGTGGAGCGTCTGCAGTTTGTCTGCAGTGATTTTGTGCAGTTTGTAATGGCATTCCACCACAGTCCACCACAGGCAGTGAGCAATGTGGTGGAGCATTGCACTTTGTTGCACTTTGTGTGGTGGTGGAGCACCATAATTTTTCTTTTTGATGGCCAACTTCAATTTTTTATTTTAATTTTTTTTATTTTAATTTTTTTATGACGTCATTTCGGCCAATTAAACAAAAAATTGTGTTACCACTGCTCCACCACTGCTCCACAACAAAGTGCAAATCTCCACCGGTGGAATGCCATTACAAACTGCACAAAATCACTGCAGACTGCTCCACCACAAAGAGGACTGATTTGCTCCACACATGATTGAAAAAAAAAAATCATTTTTTTTTTTTTTTCAACCACAATTTTACCACTGCACACAACTGTACGCAAAATACTGCACACAAAATACTGCACACAACTGCGCACTACTCCCTCCACACAAACTGCACACAAAATACTTACTCCCTGCACACAAAATACTGCACACAAAATACTGCACACAACTGCGCACTACTCCCTCCACACAAACTGCACACAAAATACTTACTCCCTGCACACAAAATACTGCACACAAAATACCGGAACACTCTCACTGCACCTGGGCGCGCGCGCGTGAGACACGTCTGGGCGCGCGCGTGGAGGTGTGCTCCTCCTCCTCAATGTTGGTCGTAATGCGGAACACTCTCACTGCACTGCTCCTCCTCATTGCTCCTCCTCCTCAAAATACTGGTTGAGACACGTCTGGGCGCAGTTTGTGTGGTGGAGGGAGTAGTGCGCAAGCGCAGCATGCTGGAGGTGTGTAGTTTGTGTGGTGGAGGGAGTAGTGCGCAAGCGCAGCATGCATATTGATGATTTCGGGCAAGTTGAGACATAATGACACAAAAATATAAACACAAAAGAACACATTCAACTCTTTTTATTATTTTTTTATTCACTTTAAAAAAAAATTCACGTAACAATGAATGGATTACCGATACAAATCACTATATAAAAGAAAACTCAAAAATTATTATAACTCAAAGTATTAATAATTACCAAGAAAAATGCACATTAAACAAGAATCCCTATATAAAAACAATGTAAATCAAATATCTATTGGACTTAGCTTGTCAATTTTGTACACGTTATATGGTGATTTTGGGGAGAGGAAATGATGAGGGATGTATAGGACTAGGGTAATCAATAGATAGTCAAGTGAATTATAAGGAATATAACAGAATTAAAAGAAAGTCAACTCACACTGAATTTTACAGGGATTAAGAGTCTACACTCCTTGCAATAAATGTAACACGATAGATTTACACATCTCACTCGTTCATACCGAGCACATGGGACGAAGTGTTTTGGATTATATTTCCGCTTCAATGAACTGCTCAGGAACTTGGAATTTCGTTGCGTGTACTGTCAACGAAACCGTAAATGAAGTCGGATATTAGGGCTCATAATACAGTTGTCTAACTTACATGAAACAACGGCCCGCTTTAGAATGTCAGGCCTGTAGTTCACAATACACTGTCTATTTAAAGATGAATAGAAAGTCACCCAGAAGTTTAGAACCCATGCAGAGGCATTCATTTTCTTCGAAATTAAGTTGTCACTGCCCTTGATGTAACGTAATAGTGTAAAATAACCATAAAGGATTACTGTAAGACTAACAGAGGTGGTTATTTTATAGATTTTTTTATTCCTACCAAAAAACACTATTATAGATGTTTTTTTAAATTTTTTTAATTACAGTTGGCCATCAAAAAAAAATTATGGTGCTCCACCACCACACAAAGTGCAACAAAGTGCAATGCTCCACCACATTGCTCACTGCCTGTGGTGGACTGTGGTGGAATGCCATTACAAACTGCACAAAATCACTGCAGACAAACTGCAGACTGCTCCACCACAAAGAGGACTGATTTGCTCCACATATACTTTTTAGTTAAGCATTAATTTGGGAATCAAAGCTTTAAAGTTTGCATGATACTGTTTGTTAAAATTACGCTGCATAACTGGTTGGCTGATTGTTTTGGGCCGCTGATGACATGTGTTAAAAATGCTGCCCTCTGTAGATTGAATAGTGTGAAAGTAGAAAATGTTGCCCTCTACTGATCTGGTAGTGTGACGATTTTGAATTTCCTAAATTTCTAATAAATGTGCTGAAATTGAGCTGAAAATTTCTCATCTTGATTTGTATGCATACATGTATATTTATTTTATTAAACCTTCATAACCCTTTAACCTTTTACCTGTCATCTATGTAGTGCAACAGAGCTTTCATTCGAGACATTTTTATTTTTTTCAATTGGCAGATATGAAAGACGCTATGAAAAAATACCTGTTGGGTGTGTGTGTGTTCGATCCCGTCATGAGTAGGCTGTAGGCTACAGACTACACTTCACGAGAGTCATTTCGACAAGTTTTACAAGTTGCCTAACCGACCGACCGAATCCACGTGTGAGTGTGTGCTATTAACATTCCCTGCCTTAATTTGTAACTGCAACTCAATGCACGTTATTATAAGATATTTATATTTTTATATTATATATTTTTATTATATTGCAAGGCGTATTATTTTATGAATGATGAATTTCCACGTATTTATATTAGTGTCATCATCACTATTATATGATTTATTTTTATATAATATTTATCATAAATATATATTTTATATTTAATATATCTCGCAGTAATATTTATTGATGAGTTCACAATATATTTTTGTATAGTATTTTGTGTGTGTTTGAACTCTCGCAGATGAATTAATAACAATACAGCTATTTATTGATTTACATTAATATATCTCTTTTCAAAAAGTATTTATAATTTGTATATTAATTACATTGAACATGTTCAAAAAATATGTATAAAACCAAATGACTGTAGAATAGATATATTTATTACATTGATATGTTTAAATGTATAAGATCAGAAGTCTATACTTCTGAGAAGAAGCCAATTTCATAGAGCTGCTAAGCAGAGAATTTTGCTCAGCAAATATTTTTCCTAAACAATATGAAACAGACTACCAGCCAAAATGCACACCTTTTGTATGAAAGTTTGGCTGGTAACCAAAGAAATCCGCTAAGCAAATATTTGTGGTAAGCCATTTTATCTGCTAAGCAGCTCTGTGAAATTTACCCAAGATATTTGAATGAATTTTCATTCCATGTTGTCCCCAAAGAAAAAAACGGTATTGCTGCATTTTCCAGCATTTATAGTAGCACATATTGTGCTTTTTATAAGAATATTTATGTGATTCAAAGCATTAAAAATGAAGTTTTACTCATTAACTTTACGTGAACAAATATTCTATTTTATTATATTTAATATATCTTGCTGTGATATTTATTGATGAAATTATATTTGTGTATTATGCATTATTATTAATGTGTGTGATTTCGCTGAATTATTTCATTTTGAAATTATTTCACTCTGAAAATAACAATTAATAGGGCTATTTATTGATTCCCATTATCTCACTAAATATTTATAATATAGGCCTATATATACTTACATTAAAGTGTTTAGATATTGTAATAAAACAAATTAATTTTGAAAATATATAAATTATTTTACTTCATATATTTGTTATATGTATACAAAACTATATAATGAATTAATTTTCATGACATGTGTCCTAAATAATCGGTATTGCTGCTGCATTTTACTGCATTTAAAGTAGCACGTATTATGCTTGTGGTTTAATGCATTAAATATAGAAGTTTTACTCATTAAAACAACGTGTTGTAATACCTTTTTAATAATTTGTTTTCTTTGTTAACCAATTTGTTTTTGATAGTGATACCCATTGCCTAATGGGTTTTCGCAGACTCGCCAAAAATGACGCCATGATAACGAGAAAAACATGCCGTGATCACCTCCATAAAGAAGAACAATAACCCATTGTTTGCTTTGTCATGGGCATGAGTTGTGATAATGGATTTAATTTTCCGGTTCAGAAACTGAAAACATTCCTCACATTGACATCCGAATCCAGCAGACAGGTAAATAAAACAACTTGAAACCACAAAGAATTGCTTTCCGGTTGGGTTGCTGTGTGAGCCTGCTAAAAAATTATATCGATTTTCTAATCACGGTTTGTGTTTGTATCACTTGTGTTTTTGTGTTACACTATCTGGGGGTAATGGTCACCAATAAAATTATTTTACAAAACTTAGACCTAAATAGACTAAAGCGAAACTTTACTTGAGAGGCGATAATTATTAGGAGGCATTTGTCATGACCGCCCAATGGGTACAACGTCAATCTGGGCGGTCATCAAATTGATGTGATTTAAAAATTATAGCCCGTCTACACTATATATCTAATCTGTAATAGGTTGGCCAAGGTGATATAGAGGTCGGGTCACCATCGGCGGGAAGTTGGTTTAATGTCAACTTTACGTCGGCCCGTATATTGCATAGAGAAACAGTGTCGATTTATTGTTATGATTGAGGGGTAAAGGTAAGGACTCATGACCTACCCTACCCCTACCCAACTAACCCCACCCTCAACTGACAACCCCCAACCAATAAATAAGCAAGTTTGAATTTGTTTTAATTCTTTTTAAATTATTCGTGAATTTCGAGGTTTTTGTTTCCAGTTTTCGTATATAGATTTACATGTTTTAAACATGTGGGGTCTATATTTCTGTCTCCAGAAATATTTGTTGTCTTCAAAACATTGCTTAAATGCCGTCTTAGGAAGGAAGATGAACAACTTTAAATGAGATATTTCATCATCATTATTTTAAAAAGCTTGATTTTAAGTTTGTGCCAAAGGGAAGTTATGACGGGATCCATCATGAATTCATTTCGAATTATATTCACTGTACAAACATTCTTCTCACGATCACTTTGTGTAATTTGTCATTTAAAGTATTTATTTTCCTTTGGCCTCAAGTACAAAGTTTCGATGAAAAAGAAAATTACCGGAAATTGCCGGTAAAATAGCGAAGATAAAAAAATATCCTGACAAATACCGCCCTCTATCGACTATAGAGCAACAACCTTGGATACATTTTATTTTACTCAGAAATGTGCTGACTGATTGAGCTGAAGCAGATTGGTTTCTATACATATTTATTGGTCCTCAGATAAAGTTAATGCACATATAATTATCCTTTATCAAAATTACATTAAAGCTTCTAAACAAATATTACACTATACCCTTCAAAGAAAATTGATATAATTATATAATTTTAAAACATAATAATGTATCATCAAGCGCAATATGCGTTACTTTGGTTGCTGGAACAATGCAGCTAACATGGGGTTTTCACTGTTAAGAATGATAATTCATTCAAATATATTGTACATTATTAAATGTACATAATAAATAGCATAAATATTTTCAAGGAAGGTACAACATTGGTGATTACCAGGGTCCAATTTCATAGAGCAACTCAACAAACAAATTTGCTTAGCAGAGAAAAGTTATGCTTAGCAAAATGTGGTTACCAGCCAAATTGTCACGTAATTTACATTGCTTCTGGCTGGTTCTCAGCTAAATTTTGCTTAGCAGATAAGTTTGCTCAGCAATATTTTCTGCTTAGTAGCTCTATGAAATTGAGATCAGTTTATCATCGGGTTGTTATCTAAACACTCACTTGGTGTATAGAAAATCAGTAACGCGTATCAATCAACCTGATGAATAGTTTCCTCTTAAGTGTTTCATCTTAGAGAAAACAGGAAATCTTTTGTCGAATTTACAAAAAGGTTGCCGCCCGGCAAGATTTTTGTAAAAAAAAACAATTAAAACATAAAAAAGCATTTCATAATCTTTCTTCGTTTTCGCAAAAACGTGAGCATCTATTTTGATGAAATTTACACAAGTTAGTGTTATGATACATTTCTGGAAAACTAGAGGGTTGAAATGAACGTATGTTATCAAATACCAATGTTACACCTTCCCGTTAAGTGTATGATTTATGATTCCACAAATCACTCATTTCTTAAAATTAATGTAATATAAATATTATATACAGACATTTTGTTAAGGTTGCAAATGAAAATAGAATGATATCAATAAATAATAATAAATATAATTGCCAGAAAGCAATTCAAACCTGAATAATATTTGAGTAGTATATACAAAATACAAGTTTTCAAAAATATAAGAATATTATGATTGTTATCAATAAATATTAAATATATAAAAGTGCAAGATGAAACAATTACCCAATAAATTTCAAAAATATTGCATTTTTATACTATTTTAAAAAGTGTATTGCATCATGAATGAAAGATCATTAACATATAAATAAATTACTATTTCAATAATAAATAAAATATATTTTTCTGTATTTTTATGAATACAATATAATCAATTTATGAATTAGCGGTACTTCACATCTTGGATCGCATACACGCACATGCAACGGGTACTTCTTCAAACACTCTCTTGTATCTGTAAATAAAACAAACACCATTTTTACCTTTACACTTGTTTACCAAATTCGAGCGCCTTTTATCGTGATGCTCATGGCAGGCGAATAATAATGGCGGTTATTTTTGAAAAGCGTTTCAAAACTCTCCCATTAATTGAGGGCTTTTTGTGCATCTTGAAAATTGTATAGGCCTACATTGTAAATTACCAATCAACACGACTTGAAATAATGCCGTACTCAAAACAACTAAAGTGATTTTGTTTTCTGCTGACACAGAATACAAATATAAATATATAAAATAATTAACATTGCCTACACCACTGTTGCCTGCCACTGTTCAATAGAGGACGCTGTCATGTGGCACATTAATAGACTAGGTATTGATCTGCATGCATGCACTTATGACAAGCACTCGTCCCGGGTGCGTCATTTAAGATACAGGAAGGTAATTACAATAACATGTCTGAAAACATTTTGTTAAAAAACAAGTTTTGGGGGTTGCCATTTTATTAAAATCAACACAGTCTGGGTGGGTTATTTGAATAAAGCGCTCTCACTGAACACCAGTGTTGAGTCTACTGCAATGTATTTTGGTAAGAGAAGATCACGTGACCTTTCTGGCTACCGATAATTAATTGATTAGTATAGCTGTTGTTTATAGTTATTCATGTCTGCAACGTTATACTGGTAGCAAGATTTCATGTCTGGAATAATCAAAATGTCCGTTATTGCGGTGCTCATTATGGCGGCGTTTTCAACTGTACTTACGTTTGAGTTCCATTGTGGCACGAGTCTTTACGTAGGACCTGGACTTGATACATAATTTGATGACACCCGCTCCCTTCTGTTGTAAAAGTGTGTCCACCTGGTTGAACACAAGAGCGGCATGCGCACTGAGCGTGCTGCATTATCTCTGGGATTCTGTAGGAAAACATATAGTATAATAAAATGGTCATTCACTGTCACAAATCAACGACTGGAGTACTCTATATTGGATTTAAGTTCCTTATGATATCTCTAAGAACAGTGCAGGCGGCGCCGCATAACCGTATGGGTGCAGACTGTATGCTCTGTAAGTAAAATTAAGGCCCCTATGCGGTAAAGGGTAGTTGTAAAACGTTACAAGGGGAAAATGTATGATCTTGAAACATCGCTAAACCACAATTACAAAGATCATGGATGCCTCTGTTTGATCCCAGATGCACTGCGTTAACTAAAGCCCTAAGAACAGTGCAGGCGGCGCCGTATAGCCGTATGGGTGCAGACGCCGTACGGTTATACGCCCTAGCGTGATAATTGCACTCCCTAGTGTTACTGCAGTGTCGTTACTAATTGACTACAGACGCAGGCTTTAAATGTAGCGCAATAAGCGCATAAGTACGTCACTACACAGATCGCCCATGCCGTAAACCCTATCAGAGTGGTAAACCAATTTAGAGGCAAAATTCAGGACAGTGCAAAATGTGGAGCAATGATCTTTTTGCTGACATGAATGGACTGAAAGAAAAGGTTAGATTTATGCAGATTATAATGTTCTATGTATACCAAAATGTGACTTAATGGGTTTCGATCTTTGAAATTTTCACAAAATGATGGTTTAGGAAAATGCTTGTTTGTATTAAATAGGGTACGATAGCAGCTGCTTAAATGAGTTCTTACCTGTTTTTGTCAATGTGGTCCACGTATGTCCACGGACAAAGTCCCCTGACGTTGTGGTCGTTGTTTTCCATCTCATCAGCGGGACGCTCGACAGACGCGTAAGCGGGGATATCAACCGTGCTCTCTGCGGTAGGCGTATAGTTAGTAGAACATCCGATCCGGTCCTCGAAGATGGCGAAGCTGTTGGTGACGACGGTGGAGCGGACTGATCGCTTGAACGAACCAGCTCCACTCCCACTTGGCAACTCATACTCGGTCTCAATGGTTGTCTCGACGTCCACGGTGCTGTCGTCATCGAGATGGCTGTTGGATCCTGATCCTGGTAGATGGATGGCATATCCATCAGTCAACAGAGCCAGGAAGGACACAGCCAGAATACAGGAAGCTAGAAATATCTGTAGACAAGAAAGATAACAATTGAAGAAAAGAAAAAACTGTGGTTATTTTAAGATTACATGTACAATACGGTACTTCTGCAGTACAAATTAGGAGGGCATGACATAGCATTACATAGGTGTCACAGGAGGTAACGGACAAATTCCTTAGTTTTCACATTATTTCCCTCCTTTTCTGGGCCCGATTCTTTTTTAAATCTTGAAGCAGTTCAGTGTTTTCCTCAAATATCCTAGCAGTGAGGAAAGTGTTGCTCTAATGGAGGGATTTTGAAGAGAAGTAAAGATACTACCAAAGTTTTTACGGGATACGCTTTACCTAAATTCCAGATCAAAAATCTGAATGCATTTTCACTATTTTCTAAGTTTAACAACACATTTTAATAAGTTGAAGCTTTTACAGGTTGCTTGTATATGAATATCATCATTCAAAAAAGAGCACCGTAAGCCTTCTCGTAGAAACAGTTTTGCCAGTTTTATTTTACATGGCCTCGTGGTGATAAGCTCAATGATAATTTCTTAACACACTGCCCATACGGTGTGAAACATTCAGGCTAATAATTAAGTTCGTCAATTTTGCAAATTTGTGTAGAACTAACATTGCTTTATCCCTACCCTGATTCAACATAGACCAGCCGCGATCATTGTAGGCTGACCATAACACATGTTATGAACTAACCAAACTTTCGCCAGTAGTACAATGTTTTTTTGTTTTTTGTTTTTGTTTTTTTGCCTTCTATATTTGTTGAACCGAATCATCCAAATAGTTTTGAACTTACCATATTGAGCGACATCTTATACAATATCAGTTTAATCTTTGGTAATATACGGTTGTAGTAGAGTGATGAATTGATTGACTGCGACTGCTGACTGGTTGATATGAAGATCTTGTTTGCTTATACTTTCTCCGATCGTGGACAATTGTTATATAACAAATCTGTTGGTGTATGGATCCGGTATTGCACCCACTCACTGAAAAATCAAATATTCCCCACCCCGAAACAAATCAAAACAAATTATCCCAGGGTTTCTTCCATTATACAAAAAGAAGAGACTGTTCATATTATATGTCCTATGGCATGGTTTATTTTTAGTCATTGTAAGGGAAATACCCGAGCTAGGATACATATTTTGAGGGTAATTTATTTTTCCGGGACTTCTACCAAATAGGCCGCTTGTGATGTTACAGAATTTCAAGAGGATATTATTGAGGGTACCCATTCATATCATTTTTTGCTAGATATTGATATATGTATTGATATATATAATATATATGTAGTTAAGAAAATAGAGACTGTGTTAAAAAGTGGCAAAAATGCTCATTAAATTGTTCAGGATGATCAGTAATTTTACCAACTTTATATTAAGGAAACTTCCTGCGAAGAATTCGGGAATTTTGTAATCAAGTCATTACCAATATTGTACACTTCCCCCTTTAGATGAGCAAGATGTCATGTTATCATATAAGTATACAAATGGAATGCATACCTGCGTTTCATGTTATGTCACTATTATAATTATAGTTATATAATTCTAGTTATATGATAGATCCCTTAATCCAAAACATATGGGAACGTGTTTGATGCATTGATATATGTAGTTTTAATTGATCACTTTAACAGTTACACACAGCGCTTAACCCCATCCGCTGTAAGGTCGATCATTTACAGGATTCCGGTTTCAAGTTAGGGAAAAGTTTGTGCGGTTCTGTACCGGAATTCTTACATACCTGTATGATAGCGCCTTGACGTCGTTTTCAAATGTGGCTAATAATCTGCTAGCTGTTATTTTTGAGATATATGTAAAAAGTTCAGTTTTCATGGAACATTGGGTGGGGCAAAGCACATGTTGATGCAAACTTTCTTAAAATAATGTATGATTGTATCATCATGAATCCAGGGTTTTCCAAACGTATTGTGTAAATCCATGTTGGGAATTGTTGTTAAGATTTTGGCGAATATTTTTGGCGAGTGCGTGAGTGCTACAGCCGGATTCAAATGCAAGCCCAAATGTATATAACTGTCTTCTGCCGGTGGGTAAGCATTATAGCCTACACCTCCCTGAACTTCACAAGGAGTACAGATAGTAAACGAATTAATCACTGTATTGTAGGAAGTACACACAGAAGGTTCACACGATATTCTCTATGATGGCGTTTAAAGCGGTAAGTTCATAACAACTTTTTAATGAACAATTTTTAGTGTGTACAAAACCAAACCAAGTTGTAAACGTAGTGCATTATGATTTACTTTGATTCACAATTGAATCAACTCAGGTAACAGCCGTCGTCACGTTTTGGGGATCTAAGAACAAAGACTATACAGTATGTTTGTGCATGTATCAAAACATAATGGTAAATGTATTTTGTATTTATTCCTGCACAATAAAGATGGTAGAATTTAATTCAATGGGGCCGATTGAAACTAGTGGACAATGAAAATCTTGCCAATGTTTCGAGAGAACTTAAAAATAACAAAAAATAAAAAATATTGTTAAATAATTTTCATAAAGTTTTCTGACACCGTATTTGTATTTCCAATACTTTCGAGCTATGGTTATTTAACAATATTTGGTTGTGTTTTCTGACCCTACAGACAATAACTTTCTTTGTTCTGGTATCCTTCTGGGTACTGCTGACTGATGGTTATGCCATACCCGGAGCAACTAGTCAAATCGAAGACAACACCGACAACAATGGCTTGTCGGCAAGTCTAACGGACGCTGCAACCATTCCCGTCGCAAACGATGGTTTCGAGACCGAGATTGAATTGCTGTCTGGAGAAGGAGAGAGTCACAAGCGATCAGTCTCCACCGATATCAACAACAGCAATCCGCCCTCTGGCTTCGCCATCTTCGAGGGCGTCAGTGATTCGGAGCTTGGTCCCTTCCTTCAGGCGGTTGGCTCCCACCAAGGGTTGACGCTACCGGCACATTCCGGGCTGAGCATTGGGCATGGATGTTCCGCTAACAATAATCTGGTGGTTGATTTCTCTAAGTTCGCCTCTCAGTGCCCCACTAATCTGGCGCCAGCAAGCAGCGACATGAACCTCAGGGGACTTTGCCCGTGGACATACGTGAACCACACTGACGTAAACAGGTAAGAGGTTTTAGATATTAATGAAGATGAAATCAACTCTGTGAGCTTTTCCAAAATCTTGGACAATTACCTCAGTAAAGTGTGCCGTTTTTGTGACTCCACATTTGCAGTATACTCCAAAACTGAACCAATGATCTTTTAAGCCAGTGTGATACAGCATGAATTATATGTGACAATACCATAGCGTTTTGCTACAGCCTCTCTATTTTCATTTCCTTATTTTCTCTAAAAAGAGAACACATTGTTTTGACTTATTTATCAGGATGTGTGATACCGACCCCAACTTTAATTCAAGTACGTTTTGACATATTTAGCATACAATTACCTTTAGCATAATAAATAGGCCTGATTGCGCAAGTTATGCACTAAGGCGCCAATTTAAAAAAAACATTCACATTCACACACATGTATTCGTGCTTTCCAAATCGACTGAGGATCTCGATCGTTCCCATTGTGTTTACACTCTCCATCAATCTCCATTAGTACATGACGGCCTTCCGAGGAGCTCTGAAAACAAAGAACCGGCGACCGAGCACTGTAAAAAAAATTCCCATAAAATTTACGGTAAAACGTAGTGCAACGTTTTACCGTTATTTTGACGGTTTAAACGTAAATGGAGTAACGTCTTACCGTAATTTGGTAATTTGTTGATCTGCAGATTTGGGTTAATCAATTAATTTATTTTACACAATGTGTTTCACCTACCGACACGTACGCGTATTCTGGTTCCTTGTTTCAACCACCTCTCGTCTTTAATTTATAGAACACGTACCGGTATCATTTGTGTCTTTCCAAATCTCTTTTTAGTCATGGTGGCATGCAATTATAATCTATATTTCAATTTTTTTAAATTTTGAATGTACTTTTTACATCAATATAGAAGAAAACATCATAATCTATACATTTGTATTATAAAATTAACAGTACATATTTGAAAATGGCCTAAAATCAAGCATTTTCACATATTGAAACCTTGGGAAAAATTTGAGCATAAAGCTATGTCAAATTAAGGTCAGATCATTTACATATTGGATATATTGGAGTGCAATGGGAGTGACCTTAATACGGTTTCGGCCGTAAAACGCTGAGAAGGGATGATTACGGTAATTCACCGTAGAATTTACACACGTTTCACCGTAATTTTTTTTTACAGTGAGGACCTATTGTTCACTGTTATAATTAGTCCTCGGTCGGTTTGCAGTGCAAGTACACACACACACACACACACATTTTCAGATTTACTGTGAAGTCGAGGTACCATTAATCATCAGATAGTGCCACAATTATAACTTTTCTCTCTCATTATTACAGATACCCAGAGACAATGTTGTATGCTCAGTGCGAATGCCACGATTGTGTTCTACCGGATGGACAACATTTTACAGAGGGCGGGTGTCAACCCATTGAGCACGAGGTCAAGGTCCTGCGTAAACACTCATGCCAGAACGGAATTCAAGTGTAAGCATTAATTTGGGAATCAAAGCTTTAAAGTTTGCATGATACTGTTTGTTACAATTACGCTGCATGACTGGTTGGCTGGTTGTTTTGGGCCGCTGATGACATGTATTAAAAATGCTGCCCTCTGTAGATTGAATAGTGTGAAAGTAGAAAATGTTACCCTCTACTGATCTGGTAGTGTGACGATTTTGAATTTCCTAAATTTCTAATAAATGTGCTGAAATTAATAAACTAATAATTTTGTTCAATTGACAGATATGAAAGACGCTATGAAAAGATACCTGTTGGGTGTGCGTGTGTGCGATCCCATCATGAGTAGGCTGTAGGCTACAGACTACACTTCACGAGAAGTTTTACAAGTTGCCTAACCGACCGACCGAATCCACGTGTGAGTGTGTGCTATTAACATGGCCTGCCTTAATTTGTAACCGCAACTCAATGCACGTTATTATAAGATATTTATATTTTTATATTATTGGGCCTACATTTTTATTATATTACAAGGCGTATTATTTTAGGAATGATGATTTTTCCACGTATTTATATTAGTGTCATCATCACTATTATATTATAATATTTATCATAAATATATATATTTATATATATATATATATATATATATATATATTTATATTTAATATATCTCGCAATGATATTTATCTTTTCAAAGAGTATTTATAATTTGTATATTAATTACATTGATATATTTAAATGTATAAGATCAGAAGTCTATACTTCTGAGAAGAAGCCAATTTCATAGAGCTGCTAAGCAGAGAATTTTGCTCAGCAAATATTTTTCCTAAGCAATATGAAACAGACTACCAGCCAAAATGCATACCTTTTGTATGAAAGTTTGGCTAGTAACCAAAGAAATTCGTTAAGCATTTTTATTCTGGTAAGCAATTTTATCTGCTAAGCAGCTCTGTGAAATTTACCCAAGATATTTGAATGAATTTTCATTCCATGTTGTCCCCAAAGAAAAAAACGGTATTGCTGCATTTTCCAGCATTTATAGTAGCACATATTGTGCTTTTTATAAGAATATTTATGTGATTCAAAGCATAAAAAGTTAAGTTTTACTCATTAACTTTGCGTAAACAAATATTATATTTTATTATATTTAATATATCTTGCTATGATATTTATTGATGAAATGATAATGTTTGTGTATTATGCATTATTATTAATGTGTGTGATTTGGCTGAATTATTTCATTATTAAAATAACAATTAATAGGGCTATTTATTGATTCCCATTATCTCATTAAATATTTGTAATATAGGCCTATATATACTTACGTTATATTTATAATGTTTAGAAATTATAATAAAACAAATAAATTTAAAAAATATATATTTTACTTCATATATTTGTTATGTATACAAAACTATATATTGAATTAATTTTCACGACATGTGTCCTAAATAATCGGTATTGCTGCTGCATTGTACAGTATTCAAAGTAGCACATTGTGCATTAAATGCATTAAATTTAAATGATGAAATTTTACTCATTAAAATAACGTGTTGTAATACCCTTAATAATTTGTTTTCTTTGTTAACAAATGTTTTTTTTTGTATTGATAGTGATACCCATTGCCTAATGGCTTTTCGCAGACTCGCCAAAAATGACGCCATGATAATGAGAAAAACAATACCGTGATCACCTCCATAAAGAACAATAACCCATTGTTTGCTTTGTCATGGGCATGAAGTTGTGATAATTACATGGATTTATATTTCCAGTTCAGAAACTGAAAACTTTCCCCACATTGACATCCGAGCTCGAAACCACAAAGAATTGCTTTCAGGTTGGGTTGCTGTGTGTGCCTGCTAAATTATTATATCGATTTTCTAATCACGGTTTGTATTTGTATCACTAGTGTTTTTGTATTACACTATCTGGGGGTAATGGTTACCAGTAAAATTATGTTACAAAAGTTAGACCTAAATAGACTAAAGCGAAGCTTTACTTGAGAAGCGATAATTATTAATAATGGAGGCATTTTTAAAGCGCTCTTATACGACGTATCAGAGCGCTGAACATTATTACCCCTGTTCATTAGGCGCATAAATCATTCCTGAAACCATCTTAGCTCCCTGGGGAGTATACAGCTCAATTGCTGCCATTTCGGCGCATATGGGCTAATCAAACACAACAACCAACTCTGCCCTCACAGGTACCCATTTACTCCTGGGTGGAGAGAAGCAATTATGGTAAAGTGTCTTGCTCGAGGACACAAGCACCACGGTCGCGGTCGGGATTCGAACCCACATTCTATGACTCAGCCATCAGAACACAAATCCGATGCACTAAACCGGTGCACTAAGAGGTATTTGTCATTACCGCCCATTGGGTACAACGTCAATCCGGGCGGTCATCAAATTGATGTGATTTAAATTTATAGCCCATCTACACTATATATCTAATCTGTAATAGGTTGGCCAAGGTGATATAGAGGTCGGGTCACCATCGGCGGGAAGTTGGTTTAATGTCAACTTTACGTCGGCCCGTATATTGCATAGAGAAACAGTGTCGATTTATTGTTATGATTGAGGGGTAAAGGTAAGGACTCATGACCTACCCTACCCCCCCCCACTAACCCACACCTCAACTGACAACCCCCAACCAATAAATAAGCAAGTTTGAATTTGTTTTAATTCTTTTTAAATTATTCGTGAATTTCGAGGTTTTTGTTTCCAGTTTTCGTATATAGATTTACATGTTTTAAACATGTGGGGTCTATATTTCTGTCTCCAGAAATATTTGTTGTCTTCAAAACATTGCTTAAATGCCGTCTTAGGAAGGAAGATGAACAACTTTAAATGAGATATTTCATCATCATTATTTTAAAAAGCTTGATTTTAAGTTTGTGCCAAAGGGAAGTTATGACGGGATCCATCATGAATTCATTTCGAATTATATTCACTGTACAAACATTCTTCTCACGATCACTTTGTGTAATTTGTCATTTAAAGTATTTATTTTCCTTTGGCCTCAAATACAAAGTTTCGATGAAAAAGAAAATTACCGGAAATTGCCGGTAAAATAGCGAAGATAAAAAAATATCCTGACAAATACCGCCCTCTATCGACTATAGCGCAACAACCTTGGATACATTTTATTTTGCTCAGAAATGTGTTGACTGATTGAGCTGAAGCAGATTGGTTTCTATACATATTTATTGGTCCTCGAATAAAGTTAATGCACATATAATTATCCTTTATCAAAATTACATTAAAGCTTCTAAACAAATATTACACTATACCCTTCAAAGAAAATTGATATAATTATATAATTTTAAAACATAATAATGTATCATCAAGCGCAATATGCGTTACTTTGGTTGCTGGAACAATGCAGCTAACATGGGGTTTTCACTGTTAAGAATGATAATTCATTCAAATATATTGTACATTATTAAATGTACATAATAAATAGCATAAATATTTTCAAGGAAGGTACAACATTGGTGATTACCAGGGTCCAATTTCATAGAGCAACTAAGCAAACAAATTTGCTTAGCAGAGAAAAGTTATGCTGAGCAAAATGTGGTTACCAGCCAAATTGTCACGTAATTTACATTGCTTCTGGCTGGTTCTCAGCTAAATGTTGCTTAGCAGATAAGTTTGCTCAGCAATATTTTCTGCTTAGTAGCTCTATGAAATTGAGATCAGTTTATCACGGGTTGTTATCTAAACACTCACTTGGTGTATAGAAAATCAGTAACGCGTATCAATCAACCTGATAAATGGTTTCGTCTTAAGTGTTTCATCTGGGTGCAACAGCCCGTTACCAGCGCTTCATCGAGGCCAACTCTGAAGCAAGAAAGAGCCTGCCTAAAGTGAAGCGAGTGAAGAGGAGCCGCAACTCTGACCACCCAGACGTTGTTGCAGCACGGAAGGTAGTTGAGGAACAACACAGGGCCTACAACCAGAGCAGGATGGAGCAGCTCAAGGAGAGCCTCAAGGCGGCCAAGGCTCAGCTATTTGATGTATATGACAGGCTGAGAGAGGAGGCTGGAACGCAGAATCGAGGAGGTAGAGGTAGCTCGCGAGGGCAAGCAATAATGGTGAGGCGTGGAAAATAGTGAATGAGGTCAGCGGCAGGAAGAGGTCGAGGGCAGGACAAGTCAAGGGAAACACACCGGAAGACCGCGTGAAGACATGGTTTACCCACTTCAGAAACCTGCTGGGAGACCCTCCTACCGTGACTGACGAAGATTTGGAGATCGGGGCCGTGCTCACGAACGTTGACTTCGATGACGGTCCCTTCTCGAAGGAAGAGCTATGGAAAGGCAAATGCTCTCTCAAGCAGGGGGAAGTGCAGGCCCAGATGACATCCCTCCAGTGTTGAAACTGCGAACTCGATGAAATCATGCTCGAGTTCTGCAATATGGCACTGATGACGAACGATAAGCCCACCCAGTGGTCCCTGTCCAACATCATCCCCGTCCCAAAATCTTGAAACCTGATCTCACCAGACAATTACCGTGGAATCAGTCTCACCTGCATCATGGCCAAAGTCTACAACCGGCTGATCCTGAACAAGATTAGAACAGCCATCGACCCCAAACTCAGGTATAACCAAAATGGTTTCAGGGAAAAACGTTCTACCATAGCGCAGATCCTAGCCCTCCGACGTATTATCGAGGAGGTGAAGAACAACAAACTGCCGGCGGTACTGACCTTCATAGATTTCAAAAAGGCATTTGACTCTATCCACAGAGGCAGGATGATTAAAATCTTGAAGGCGTACGGAATCCTCCTGGCTTCTTCGAGCCATTGAAGCCACATATACCGGTACCACCTGCCAAAGTTGTCACCCCTGATGGAGTGAGCGATGTGTTCGAGATCTCGGCAGGAGTTCTGCAAGGCGACACGTTGGCCCCGTTCTTATTCATAATCGTGCTAGAACTACGCCCTGAGACAAGCCCTCAAAGAGCATGAGGAGCTAGGCTTTCACCTCACCCCAAGAAAGTCCAGAAGAATCGGTCCAGTAACCCTCACCGATCTAGACTTCGCAGACGATATTGCCCTACTGTCTGACCAGATCACAGAGGCACAGGAGTTACTCAGCAGAGTCGAGTCGGAGTGCGAAAAGGTTGGACTCCATCTCAACGCCAAGAAGACGGAATACATGGCGTATAACATCGGAGACCATGCCCCGCTTAAGACCTATGGAGGTGCCTCTCTCAAGAAGGTGGATGACTTCAAGTACCTTGGCTCCAGGATGCAGAGCACAGAGAAAGACCTCAAGGTCCGGAAGGCACTTGCATGGAAAGCCCTCCATGATATGAAGAAGATCTGGACATCTCAGCTCTCTAAAGGTCTCAAACTCAGATTCTTTCATGCCACAATCGAAACCATCCTGCTGTATGGGTGTGAGTTCCGGACCCTCACCAAGGCAATGGCCAAGTCTCTCGATGGTTGCTACACCAGGATGCTACGGATGGCACAGAATGTCTCATGGAAGGATCACATCACCAACGTGGAGCTCTACGGCAACATCCCCCTATAGAGCGAGAAAGTCAAGGCGCGGCGGCTGAGCCTTGCTGGGCACTGCCTCCGACACCCAGAGCTACCGGCCAACAAGGTCATTGTGTGGGAGCCCACTCACGGCAAGCGCGGCCCCGGAAGACCCACCAAGACCATGCTCAAGACCCTGATAGAAGACGCAGGAGTGGAGAACAAGGAGGAGCTAGTCAGTTGCATGCAAGACAGAGTTGTGTGGCGTGTCAGACATCGAGCCCGACTCAAGCCTGCGACATCGCGACTACCTGGGTCGACTGAGTAGAGTAGTAGTAGTAGAGTAGTCATCTGAGAGAAAACAAGAAATCTTTTGTCGAATTTACAAAAAGCTTGCCGTCCGGCAAGATTTTGTATAAAAAAATAATAAAACATAAAAAACATAATAATCTTTCTTCGTTTTCGCAAAAACGTGAACATCTATTTTGATGAAATTTACACAGGTTAGTGTTATGATACATTTCTGGAAAACTAGAGGGTTGAAATGAACGAACGTATGTTATCAAATACCAATGTTATACCTTCCCGTTAAGTGTATGATTTATGATTCCACAAATCACTCATTTCTTAAAATTAATGCAATATAAATATTATATACAGACATTTTGTTAAGGTCGCAAATGAAAATGGAATGATATCAATAAATAATAATAAATATAATTGCCAGAAAGACAATTCAAACCTGAATAGTATTTGAGTAGTATATACAAAATATAAGTTTTCAAAAATATAAGAATATTATGATTGTTATCAATAAATATTAAATATATAAAAGTGCAAGATGAAACAATTACCCAATAAATTTCAAAATTATTGCATTTTTATACTTTTTTAAAAAGTGTATTGCATCATGAATGAAAGATCATTAACATATAAATAAATTACTATTTCAATAATAAATAAAATATATTTTTCTTCATTTTATGAAAATATAATCAATTTATGAATTAGCGGTACTTCACATCTTGGATCGCATACACGCACATGCAACGGGTACTTCTTCAAACACTCTCTTGTATCTGTAAATTAAACAAACACCATTTTTACTTTTACACTTGTTTACCAAATTCGAGCGCCTTTTATCGTGATGCTCATGGCAGGCGAATAATAATGGCGGTTATTTTTGAAACGCTGGTGGCAGCAGACTTACATTGAGAAACAATGGAAAAGGACCGGTAAGTCTGCTGCCACCTAGCGTTTCAAAAGTCTCCCATTAATTGCGGGCATTTTGTACATCTTGAAAATTGTATAGGCCTACATTGTAAATTACCAATCAACACGACTTGAAATAACGCCGTACTTAAAACAACTAAAGTGATTTTGTTTATGCTGACATAGAATACAAATATAAAGATATAACATAATTAACATTGCCTACACCACTGTTGCCTGCGACTGTTCAATATAGGACGCTGTCATGTGACACATTAATTAGACTAGGTATTGATCTGCATGCATGCACTTATGACAAGCACTGGTTGCCAGGTGCGTCATTTAAGATACAGAAAGGTAATTACAATAACATGTCTGAAAATATTTTGTTTGGGGGTTGCTATTTTATTAAAATCAACACAGTCTGGGCGAGTTATTTGAATAAAGCGCTCTCATTGAATACCAGGGTTGAGTCTACTGCAATGTATTTTGGTAAGAGAAGATCACGTGACCTTTCTTGCTACAGATAATTAATTGATTAGTATAGCTGTTCTTTATAGTGATTCATGTCTGCAACATTATACTGGTAGCAAGATTTCATGTCTGGAAAAATAAAAATGTCCGTTGTTATTGCGGTGCTCATTATAGCGGCGTTTTCAACTGTACTTACGTTTGAGTTCCATTGTGGCACGAGTCTTTACGTAGGACCTGGACTTGATACATAATTTGATGACACCCGCTCCCCTCTGTTGTAAAAATGTGTCCACCTGGTTGAACACAAGAGCGGCATGCGCACTGAGCGTGCTGCATTATCTCTGGGATTCTGTAGGAAAACATATAGTATAATAAAATGGTCATTCACTGTCACAAATCAACGACTGGAGTACTCTGTATTGGCTATAAGTTCCTTATGATGATATCCCTAAGAACAGTGCAGGCGGCGCCGCATAACCGTATGGGTGCAGACTGTATGCTCTGTAAGTAAAATTAAGGCCCCTATGCAGTAAAGGGTAGTTGTAAAACGTTACAAGGGGAAAATGTATGATCTTGAAACATCGCTAATCCACAATTACAAAGATCATGGATGCCTCTGTTTGATCTCAGATGTACTGCGTTAACTAAAGCCCTAAGAACAATGCAGGTGGAGCCGCATAACTGTATGGTGCAGACGCTGTACGGTTATACGCCCTAGCGTGATAATTGCACTCCCTAGTGTTAGTGCAGTGTTGTTACTAATTGACTACAGACGCAGGCTTTAAATGTAGCGCATACGTACGTCACTACACAGATCGCCCATGCCGTAAACCCTATCAGAGTGGTAAACCAATTTAGAGGCAAAATTCAGGACAGTGGAAAATGTGGAGAAATGATCTTTTTGCTGACATAAATATGGACTAAAAGGAATGGTTAGATTTATGCAGATTATAATGCTCTATATGTATACCAGAAAAGAAAAAAAAAGGGTACGATAGCAGCTGCTTAAATGAGTTCTTACCTGTTTTTGTCAATGTGGTCCACGTATGTCCACGGGCAAAGTCCTCTGACGTTGTGGTCGTTGTTTTCCATCTCATCAGCGGGACGCTCGACAGACGCGTAAGCGGGGATATCAACCGTGCTCCCCGCGGTAGACGTATAGTTAGTAGAACATCCGATCCGGTCCTCGAAGATGGCGAAGCTGTTTGTGACGTCGGTGGAGCGGACTGATCGCTTGAACGAACCAGCTCCACTCCCGCTTGGAAACTCATACTCGGTCTCAATGGTTGTCTCGACGTCTACGGTGCTGTCGTCATCGAGTTGGCTGTTGGATCCTGTTCCTGGTAGATGGATGGCATATCCATCAGTCAACAGAGCCAGGAAGGACACAGCCAGAATACAGGAAGCTAGAAATATCTGTAGACAGGAAAGATAACAATTGAAGCAAAGAAAAAAACAGTTTAAGATTACATACGGTACTTCTGCAGTACAAATTAGGAGGGCATGACGTGGCATTACATAGGTGTCACATGTGGTGGTTCTGGTAACGGACAAATTCCTTAGTTTTCACATTATTTCCCTCCTTTTCTGGGCCTGTTTTTTTTTTTTTTTAATCTTGAAGCAGTTCAGTGTTTTCCTCAAATATCCTAGCAGTGAGGAAAGTGTTGCTCTAATGGAGGGATTTTCAAGAGAAGTAAAGATACTACCAAAGATTTTACGGGATACGCTTTACCTAAATTCCAGATCAAAAAACTGAACGCATTTTCACTATTTTCTAAGTTTAACAACACATTTTAATAAGTTGAAGCTTTTACAGGTTGCTTGTATATGAATATCATGATTCAAAAAAGAGTACCTTAAGCATTCTCGTAGAAACAGTTTTGCCAGTTTTATTTTACATGGCCTCGTGGTGATAAGCTCAATGATAATTTCTTAACACACTGCCCATACAGTGTGAAACATTCAGGCTAATGTTCGTCAATTTTACAAATTTGTGTATAACTAACATTGCTTTATCCCTAGACTGATTCAACATAGGCCAGCCGCGATCATTGTAGGCTGACCATAACACATGTTATGAACTAACCAAACTTCTCGCCAGTAGTACATCGTTTGTTTGTTTTTTTCGTGTTTTTTTTGGTTTGTTTTTTGTTTGTTTTTTTGGTTTTGCCTTCTATATCTGTTCAACCGAATCATCCAAATAGTTTTGAACTTACCATATTGAGCGACATCTTATACAATATCAGTTTAATCTTTGGTAATATACGGTTGCAGTGCAGTGATGAATTGATTGACTGCGACTGCTGACTGGTTGATATGAAGATCTTGTTTGCTTGTACTTTCTCCGTTCATGAACGATTGTTATATAACAAATCTGTTGGTGTATGGATCCGGTATTGCACCCACTCACCGAAAAATCAAATATTCCCCACCCCAAATCAGAACAAATTATCCCAGGGTTTCTTCCATTATACAAAGAGAAGAGACTGTTCATATTATATGTCCTATGGCATGGTTTATTTTTAGTCAATGTAAGGGAAATACCCGAGCTACGATACATATTTTTAGGGTAATTTATTTTTCAGGGACTTCTACCAAATAGGCCGCTTGTGATGTTACAGAATTTCAAGAGAAAATTATTGAGTACCTATTCAAATATCATTTTGTGCTCGATAATGATATCGATATAATTAACAATTTTATATTTATCAAGGTTGTATACAGAGAGCATATGGAGAGGAGGGGAGAGGGGTTCGAATGTGAGGTAGTGCACTTGTTATTTTATATATATGCAGTTACAGACTGTGTTAAAAAGTGGCAAAAATGCTCATTAATGTTCAGGATGATCGGTAATTTTACCAACTTTATATTCAGTAAACTTCCTGCGAAGAATTCGGGAATTTTGTAATCAAGTAATTACCAATGTTGTGCACTTCCCCTTTAGATGAGCAAGATGTCATGTTATCATATAAGTATACAGATGGAATGCATACCTGCGTTTCATGTCATGTCGCTATTATAATTATTGTTATATAATTCTAGTTATATGATAGATCCCTTAATCCAAAACATATAGGAACGTGTTTGATGCATTGATATCTATAGTTTTAATTGATCACTTTAACAGTTACACACAGCGCTTAACCCCATCCGGTGTAAGGTCGGTCATTTACAGGATTCGGGTTTCAAGTTAGGGAAAAGTTTATGCGGTTCTGTACCGGAATTCTTAGATACCTGTATGATAGCGCCTTGACGTCGTTTTCGAATGTGGCTAATAATCTATTAGCTGTTATTTTTGAGATATAGGCCTATGTAAAACGTTCAGTTTCCACGGAACATTGGGTGGGGCAAAGCACATGTTGATGCAAACTTTCTTAAAATAATGTATGATTGTATCATCATGAATCCAGGGTTTTCCAAACGTATTGTGTAAATCCATGTTGGGAATTGTTGTTAAGATTTTGGCGAATATTTTTGGTGAGTGCGTGAGTGCTACAGCCGGATTCAAATGCAAGCCCAAATGTATATAACTGTCTTCTGCCGGTGGGTAAGCATTATAGCCTACACCTCCCTGAACTTCACAAGGAGTACAGATAGCAAACGAATTAATCACTGTATTGTAGGAAGTACACACAGAAGGTTCACACGATATTCTCTATGATGGCGTTTAAAGTGGTAAGTTCATTTTAATGAACAATTTTTAGTGTGTACAAAACCAAACCAAGTTGTAAACGTAGTGCATTCTGATTCACTTTGATTCACAATTGAATTAACTCAGGTAACAGCCGTCGTCACGTTTTGGGGATCTAAGAACAAAGACTATACAGTATTTTTGCACATGTATCAAAAACATATTTGTAAATGTATTTTTGTATTATTCCTACACAATAAAGATGGTAGAATTTAATTCAATGGGCCCAATTGAAACTAGTGGACAATGAAAATCTTGCCATTGCTTCGAGAGAACTTAGAACTACAATTAAATAATGGTGACTAGATATTGAAAAAATATGTATTTCTCAGTTTGTATGAAATCCTGTTGAAAAAAGAAAATGAAAGACTGGGTAAAAAAAAAATATATTCTCTGAAATAATTTTCATAAAGTTTTCTGACACCGTATTCGTGTTTCCAATACTTCATGCTATGATTATTGTGTTTTCTGACCCTACAGACAATAACTTCCTTTGTTCTGGTATCCTTCTGGGTACTGCTGACTGATGGTTATGCCATCACCGGAGCAACTAGTCAAATCGAAGACAACACCGCCAACAATGGCTTGTCGGCAAGTCTAACGGACGCTGCAACCATTCCCGTCGCAAACGATGGTTTCGAGACCGAGATTGAATTGCTGTCCGGAGAAGGAGAGAGTCACAAGCGATCAGTCTCCACCGATATCAACAACAGCAATCCGCCCGCTGGCTTCGCCATCTTCGAGGGCGTCAGTGATTCGGAGCTTGGTCCCTTCCTTCAGGCGGTTGGCTCCCACCAAGGGTTGACGCTACCGACACATTCCGGGCTGAGCATTGGGCATGGATGTTCCGCTAACAATAATCTGGTGGTTGATTTCTCTAAGTTCGCCTCTCAGTGCCCCACTAGTCTGGCGCCAGCAAGCAGCGACATGAACCTCAGGGGACTTTGCCCGTGGACATACATGAACCACACTGACGTAAACAGGTAAGAGGTTTTAGATAATGAAGATGAAATCAACTCTGTGAGCTTTTCCAAAATCTTGGACAATTACCTCAGTAAAGTGTGCCGTTTTTGTGATTCCTGCAGTATACTCCACATTTGCAGTATACTCCAAAACTGAACCAATGATCTTTTAAGCCAGTGTGATACAGCATGAATTATATGTGACAATACCATAGCGTTTTGCTACAGCCTCTATATTTTCATTTCCTTATTTTCTCTAAAAAGAGAACACATTGTTTTGACTTATTTATCAGGATGTGTGATACCGACCCCAACTTTAATTCAAGTACGTTTTGACATATTTAGCATACAATTACCTTTAGCATAATAAATAGGCCTGATTGCGCAAGTTATGCACTAAGGCGCCAATTTAAAAAAAACATTCACATTCACACACATGTATTCGTGCTTTCCAAATCGACTGAGGATCTCGATTGTTCCCATTGTGTTTACACTCTCCATCAATCTCCATTAGTACATGACGGCCTTCCGAGGAGCTCTGAAAACAAAGAACCGGCGACCGAGCACTGTAAAAAAAATTCCCATAAAATTTACGGTAAAACGTAGTGCAACGTTTTACCGTTATTTTGACGGTTTAAACGTAAATGGAGTAACGTCTTACCGTAATTTGGTAATTTGTTGATCTGCAGATTTGGGTTAATCAATTAATTTATTTTACACAATGTGTTTCACCTACCGACACGTACGCGTATTCTGGTTCCTTGTTTCAACCACCTCTCGTCTTTAATTTATAGAACACGTACCGGTATCCTTTTTGTCTTTCCAAATCTCTTTTTAGTCATGGTGGCATGCAATTATAATCTATATTTCAATTTTTTTTTTTTTTGAATGTACTTTTTACATCAATATAGAAGAGAACATCATAATCTATACATTTGTATTATAAAATTAACAGTAAATATTTGAAAATGGCCTAAAATCAAGCATTTTCACATATTGAAACCTTGGGAAAAATTTGAGCATAAAGCTAGGTCAAATTAAGGTCAGATCATTTACATATTGGATATATTGGAGTGCAATGGGAGTGACCTTAATACGGTTTCGGCCGTAAAACGCTGAGAAGGGATGATTACGGTAATTCACCGTAGAATTTACACACGTTTCACCGTAATTTTTTTTTACAGTGAGGACCTATTGTTCACTGTTATGATTAGTCCTCGGTCGGTTTGCAGTGCAAGTACACACACACACACACACACACACACACACATTTTCAGATTTACAGTGAAGTCGAGGTACCATTAATCATCAGATAGTGCCACAATTATAACTTTTCTCTCTCATTATTACAGATACCCAGAGACAATGTTGTATGCTCAGTGCGAATGCCGCGATTGTGTTCTACCGGATGGACAACATTTTACAGAGGGCGGGTGTCAACCCATTGAGCACGAGGTCAAGGTCCTGCGTAAACACTCATGCCAGAACGGAATTCAAGTGTAAGCATTAATTTGGGAATCAAAGCTTTAAAGTTTGCATGATACTGTTTGTTACAATTACGCTGCATGACTGGTTGGCTGGTTGTTTTGGGCCGCTGATGACATGTATTAAAAATGCTGCCCTCTGTAGATTGAATAGTGTGAAAGTAGAAAATGTTACCCTCTACTGATCTGGTAGTGTGACGATTTTGAATTTCCTAAATTTCTAATAAATGTGCTGAAATTAATAAATTAATAAATTTGTTCAATTGACAGATATGAAAGACGCTATGAAAAGATACCTGTTGGGTGTGCGTGTGTGCGATCCCATCATGAGTAGGCTGTGAGCCTACAGACTACACTTCACGAGAGTCATTTCGACAAGTTTACAAGTTGCCTAACGACCGACCGAATCCACGTGTGAGTGTGTGCTATTAACATGGCCTGCCTTAATTTGTAACCGCAACTCAATGCACGTTATTATAAGATATTTATATTTTTATATTATAGGGCCTACATTTTTATTATATTACAAGGCGTATTATTTTAGGAATGATGATTTTTCCACGTATTTATATTAGTGTCATCATCACTATTATATTATAATATTTATCATAAATATATATATTTATATATATATATATATTTATATTTAATATATCTCGCAATGATATTTATCTTTTCAAAGAGTATTTATAATTTGTATATTAATTACGTTGATATATTTAAATGTATAAGATCAGAAGTCTATACTTCTGAGAAGAAGCCAATTTCATAGAGCTGCTAAGCAGAGAATTTTGCTCAGCAAATATTTTTCCTAAGCAATATGAAACAGACTACCAGCCAACATGCATACCTTTTCTATGAAAGTTTGGCTGGTAACCAAAGAAATTCGTTAAGCATTTTTATTCTGGTAAGCAATTTTATCTGCTAAGCAGCTCTGTGAAATTTACCCAAGATATTTGAATGAATTTTCATTCCATGTTGTCCCCAAAGAAAAAAACGGTATTGCTGCATTTTCCAGCATTTATAGTAGCACATATTGTGCTTTTTATAAGAATATTTATGTGATTCAAAGCATTAAAAATTAAGTTTTACTCATTAACTTTACGTGAACAAATATTCTATTTTATTATATTTAATATATCTTGCTATGATATTTATTGATGAAATGATAATGTTTGTGTATTATGCATTATTATTAATGTGTGTGATTTGGCTGAATTATTTCATTATTAAAATAACAATTAATAGGGCTATTTATTGATTCCCATTATCTCATTAAATATTTGTAAGATAGGCCTATATATACTTACGTTATATTTATAATGTTTAGAAATTATAATAAAACAAATAAATTTTTAAAATATATATTTTACTTCATATATTTGTTATGTATACAAAACTATATATTGAATTAATTTTCACGACATGTGTCCTAAATAATCGGTATTGCTGCTGCATTGTACAGTATTCAAAGTAGCACATTGTGCATTAAATGCATTAAATTGAAATGATGAAATTTTACTCATTAAAATAACGTGTTGTAATGTGGTAGTAGCTACTTGCGCAGCCCTAGGGTTTGCTGAGGTGTGAACATCAACAGGAGATGGGACTCGAATCCCTGGTTGGACCACGACTAGGAGGCGGGACTGGTACAACAGTAGTCAACTCAAACCACTCAGGACAAAAAGTAGTTAGTTGCATCTGACATCAATGGTTATTTATTGGTACAACCAACTCCAAGAAACACCCCAGTCCTGGATAATCAAGTAAGACACTCAATAGGTTGTTCCACAAACTGTCATATTTTACCAGACAAATATGCTTAATTTATACTTCAGAACTCAGAAGATTAACAAAGTTGTCGATTGTGTAGAATCACCAAAAGCGCGGGAAAACATACCCGTCAAGTGAGGGCGCACTTGCGTCCACCACAAATTCCCTACTTTAAGGCACTTGGCCTCCAAGTGGTCCAAAATATAATAACCATAATACCAGAGTGGCAGTTTTAGAGAAAATTTATATTAATTAAACAAAAATAGTTTCCGGTACCATAGCACCTTTAACCCTTCTTGGTTTAAACTCTTATAACGGTGTCAAAAGGTAACACAGCACAAAGTTGTACAAAGCTTGTAATTAACATAGAACATACATAATAAAGCACACAGAGACTCAAGGTAATATGGATCACTCTGAGCCTAATCCATTCCCAAACTTTACATACTGTTACATATCTCCATGACAACATAGGTTCAAAGGTCAATACCAACTTTATACAATGTATCAATTATCATTTAATACAATCTAACTACACACACATTCCCTGTATTAAAGTCAGGAATGTCCCATGGTATATTGAAAGTTAAAATAACTGTCAATTAGCCTAAACCCATCTGACACATACATGCATAAACATCAAGGTGGATGCACTACCCAGTACAACCATTCCAATATTGGAATTAAAAAGAACTGACATAGCTGCATGTATAATATCAAAAGGATAGTAGTACCTGTCAATATCAGTATACTTATGGTAAACAATTGTAAACAGTACAAGCACACAATAGTCTCCTCCAAATCATAAGTGACTGAAAAATAGTGTAAATTGCCATCAATTTTCTCTACAAACCCTGAATGTCCAGTGTGAGCTTTCTTACATTAGGAGTTCATAAATCATAGCTTCAACATGATTCATTACGCTTTTACAGATAGATCCAAAAAACACGGCAATAACCAACACTGCTTAGTTATGCCAGTAAATCAAGCAAAATATATAACATACAAAAGAAACAGTGCCTAAAATAGTAGGCATGTTATGAAAAATTGATGCAATCAACTACTTGCAAAAGCAAACAATAGACTGTATAAGTGAGTTTAATTACAATGTAATGAGGTATAAATCATACAAAATTTACTTTCAGATGGTGCTAACTCTTCCAGTAGCCATCAGGCATGCACCACAGCTAGGTTGCATTAGACACAAGATATACCAAAAAATCAAAGTTTACATTTATACACTGCTTCTTTAATTCCCTGAAAGTACTTAACCATACCACCTGGGTTGAGGTGACAACCATCTCCTAGATATTTTGGGTAATCAATCCTCCTCTGTACATACATCCCAATTCCAGGATACTCCTTTAATTTACTTGTAAGCAACCGGTTGAATTCTTTGCCTGTGAGTAAATGTTGAGCAAGAAACCTGCCCAGAGCGTGAAATAACTGTCCTGCGAATTACAGACAGGAACACAATTTTCTGTGGAGTAACACCATGTGATTTTACATGATCTAGAAATTTATCAACATTCTGAAGAACAACTTCTGGCGGGCAATTGGGATCACACAAATCATTTGACCCCAAATCCACAATTAGAATATCAAATGTCTTTGACTTAAGCAATGACAAATAATGGGACAAATTGTTAAAAATCCTGGGATAAGTCAATCCTGGGTGCCCTTCTACAAAGAGTGTAAATCTATTGCTCAGCCCAACCAGTGCTTTGGGTTCTACATGTTGCTCCCTTGACTGCCTTAATAACCTGGCAGGAAATGAGTGGCCAAACAAAAATACAGATTTCTTCTCTGACATGTCAAAACCATTAGGAGTTATAACTAAGAAAGAATTGCAACTTTTTACAACAATACACTATATGTTCCTATAATACTAAAGCTATACATACCCATATGTATGAGCAATAAAAACTTCAGTTACCTTTAAAGGTGATAAAACAACCTAAGTGAAAAAATGCAGAGGTCGGTAAAGGGCCACCGCCTACAAGAGGCAACCTCTGATGAGCACCACTTCCTTCTTTTGCAATTCAACTGTACCAGCAGGGAAACAGAGGCGGCTGCAGCCACCACCTACAAGAGGCACCTCCTACTCCACTGGTACTCAGCAACTGCAAGTAGGAAAATAAAAAATGATTAGTTATTTGACTAAAAAATGCACAGCAAAATGATATAAGTCTGCTTTTGCGAGTTTTTGCAATTTAAGACAGACTATACCACAATATAGACTAAGTTATGGCATTAGGCCACTTGCCTAATTTACGCTTCCCTTTTAGACGCTCTGACCGACGTAACCCTGGTGCAGTGGGAGGGTTAGAGACACATTCATTTCCAACATTATCAGGTTTTGCAGAATTGCCAACAATGGGACCAGTTCTCAGGGGAACCCCAACTAAATCTTTGGGAAAAACCATTACCAGTTCCTCATCCGAGTCACTCGAGCTGGAAGCATCAACGTCTGAATGCAAACTACTAGTATCAAACAAATCTCCAAGAGGCTCGCCCGATTTCATTTGGTCACCCCTGGGATCAAGTATCAGCATTTTGTGATTCAACCACTTAGTAGGACCTCCCAGTGCAGGTCTTACTTCGTACAAATCCTGATCAATATTACATTTCACCACAATGTATTGTTCTTCGCTAAAATGATCCTGCAATTTATGCCTCTCTTTAAACGCACATTGCTTAGTCAATACTCTACTGCCAATGGGCAAAAGGCTAGCCATTGCACGCTTGTCATAGTGCCTTTATTTGCTGCTGCTGCACAAACAAGGCGATCTTTTGCCAACTTATGCACACGTTTCCAAGAAATCTGCTTGCTGTTTGATGAAATTCTCACCCAATCATTATTGGTATTGCTGAGAATGTGGTCTAAAGCAGATGGCTCTCTCCCAAACATGAAGGTGTATGGGGTGAAGCCCGTAACACAGTGAGGCGTTGGTGTAGATGAACATCAAATGGGGTAGAAGTTCAGGCCACCGCCTGCGGCTTTGGCGATCTAAGGATTTGATGAGATTGCACAGTGTCTTATTAAACCTCTCGGTTTGGCCATTTCCTTGGGCGTGATAAGGGGTCGTTCTTGTTTTTTCAATGCCATACAAAATGCAGAGCTCTTTCACCAGGCAACTCTCAAAATTACTTCCCCTATCAGAATGAATCTGTGCAGGTACACCATAGCGAACAAACCACTGATCACGCAGTACCCGGGCCACAGTAGCAGCTGTCTGGTCCTTACAGGCAGTGGCTACTGCAAATTTAGTAAATGAGCCGGTCATTACTAGTACATCCTCATAATTACCACGACTACTGTCTAACTTGAGAAAATCAATTGCTAACCTTTCCAGGGGACGGAAAGCCAGTAAGTGCCGCATTGGTGTACGGACAGTTGGTGTTGGGGCTTTAGTTAATGTGCAGTGGTAACAGTTTCGAATATGATCCCGCACGTGACCATTCATACCCGGCCTCTACGGACGGCATCACGAATCCAGTTAACACGAATTCTTTTACTTGCAACTTCACGACAAAGTGAAGCAAGTTAACACGAATTCTTTTACTTGCAACTTCACGACAAAGTGAAGCAAGTTAACATTATTTGTACGTCTCCGAAAGCTCACCTCTTTACCCAGAGGGCAAGCAAGGTCACCCTGCATCGCTAAGTTATAAAAACTTCATGGGTGTCAAACAGTTCAGTGGGGTCAAATGAACACCCACAGGGTGGACACGTAAATCAATCTGGTGCACGAGGCCTACAAGAGGGGGGTCACTTGTGAGGGGGTCTACTTTAGTAAATTTTGCTCAAAGTATATCAAGTTTGGTCCCAAATGAAAAGGAAATTTAAATTTTGAAAATGAACGTGATGTTGATTTCATCATTTTATCAACCTGTGAAAAGTTACATGATTGAAGATATGTGGTGCTGGTTAATATGAAATTGTCAAGCTGATTATCATTCCTATTTTGTGAAACTTTTTAAAGCTAACATTGTTTTTAGAAGCTTATAATTCAGTATGCTTTTCATGCCAAGCTTGTATTTACATCATATTTAAACCATTGTCTTTTTAACTTTTGAAGTGACAAGACATGGAATCGGACATTCACAAAACTCCATCTAACTCTGAGCATGTCCCTGTCACAAAGACGCAAATCAATCCAAATGGTACCTTATCTGTAACTTTCCTCCGAGTCTTCAATTTCTTCCGCTGAGCTTTCAGATTCTTCATCCCTCACTACACTCGCTTTCACCTGCCAGTTCCATTTCTAACTCTTCTTGCATCTTTGCTCGACTACAGGTATCAGGATGACCTCTGCAAAGACAGCCAATATTGCAGCGTCTAGATGCCTTGGTACATCTGCAGTTTCTCTGGCATCCTTTCTTGCATGAACAGGTGGTTCCGTTGGAAACATCTTTTGGCCATGCAGCATTTCTCATTTGTTATTGGAACTACATTGTCTCCCTCTGAGGTCCATCCATATTCTGAGTAGCTCTGGAAGGACTGGATTTGCAATATGTGCCGTTTTATCTACTATGCATGCATATGCTGCTCTTTCAGATGGAGACGAAATACATCCTCTGTTGGTGGTAACCTCCTTAAAGTCAGTAGTATCACTCTTATGACATTTATGAGCCCTGAGTTCTGCAAGACTATCAAACCTGGAGATTTCATCTCTGAAGAGTAGAACTGCGATGAACAGCTGCCTAGCTTGGTCAATGATATCATCTGTCGGGTTATGGTCGACCTCAACCAAAACTTGCAAGGTGATCCAGTGGTACAGTCTTGCTCTTCTGTAACCATGTCGTCTTTCCGATGAAGAAAGGGTAGCTAGTAATATCTCGTCCACTGAGACTGTGGATTAGTGGAAGAGCTTGACACAAATCTGCATCTAGCCTCCTAGCTATTTCATGAATTGGGAGATAGCTATCCTGTTGAGTCTTCATCACAATTCTTCCAACCCCATTTCCTGAAGCTTGGTCTTGAAGTAGTAGACATAACACAACTTCATCAGTGTCATTGGCATAGATAACTACCGCTTTATACCCTCCACTTGGGTAGCATAGATTGTATGAAGCAATAGTCGCGTATCTGCTTCTTCGTGCATTGACTGGAGTTCTGCAACTGGAGATTCATCCCCATTGGTCAGCAGGACACTTTGCTTACATCTCGGAAGCCTCCCGAAAAAACAACTTCATTGATCCAAGCAGTAGGTTGACTCTCTCATCACTAACCCGCTTCTCACAGAGGTACTCAAGTAAGGCTGCTTTGTTTTCAGATACACTGAAGAATGCTTTGGGATCAGGAGCTCCGAAGCAGCCACTTACTTCCCTACCTTTCCTCCTGTTTCTGCCCGTCTGGCACGCTCAGCGGTCTTTAGGCTGTTGGCATAATATCTGTCGCAACAAAAATGCACACTCTTGGTATCTGTAGGTAGATTTGGGTGTATATCACACTGTGGGCTTTACTGTGCTATATAGGCTACAGGTCACAAAACCTCATAACTCTAATCTAGGAAACTTGAATCTTGGGGAGGGCAGTCTAGCTACTTGTTACCTATTCCAGAAATATGGATAGAAAAGATATAAAATAGTATAAGTCAATAGAATGCTTATAAAATGTGATGAAATATGACACCAAACACACCATATATATGTTATATGTACCGACCCCATCTAGCCCCACCACCCATACTGTATTTGGCCCCACCACCCCACACCCCCACCCCTTCAAACCCTTCAGGTAATTATTGAGCATTATCCTTCTAAGTACGTTTCATAAACAGATGGTGTATGTTGTATGTTATCTGCAATATATATGTGACACTTATCTGGTAAAAATTGGCTTTGAGGGGGTCAACTTTGACCCCCTCTAACAACCCCGTGCAGCTGAGTTGAAAAACGTGTCCACCCCTAGGGATATGTTGCCTATGGTCCATAGAATCCATCCATATATGACACGTTTTATAACTCGACAGGTCGGTTGCAAGCAAATGTGGGGGTTTGCCCCCTGGTGCCAGTAACCCCGACTAAGGATCACCAACACAACATGGTGGCAGCGATCTAAAGAACATTAAAACGCCAGAGGAAGAAATCTACAGCCGTCTACTTTTACAGCAGAACTCGAGCAGAGTCGAAGCAACGAAGAAGCAGTGCAGTACTTGACTCCAAGTCTAGCCAACAGTTCGAAGTGAATGACATTTCGACGCATCTAAATGAGTAACAGTGGTGCAAAGCAACGGACATTTCAGCGTATTCCATCGAACAATTTTGCAACCGTTTCTACAATTCTACAAGAGAAAGTACCAGCAACGACCAGCTCAATTGTACAGTCAAGACTGGGAGGTATTTTCGTAACGATAATTAGAACACGGCAAAATAAGTTTGTGAAGGAAATTGTGTCAAATATTTGATGCCTCTAACTCATGAAATTTAAGCAACCACATTAACTTGTGTATACAGTATAAATTCACAGTGCCATGGCTAGTAAAAAATAGTAGTAGTAGTAGGAGTAGTAGTAGTAGTAATGGTAGAGTAGTAGTAGTAATGGTAGAGTAGTAGTAAAGTTAACCACACTGAAAACGAATTCCAAATGAATCTTCGGTCATCTAATAAATCAAACGGGGTGGAAGTGAACAAGAACACGATAGATCTACCAATATTTTATATGAAGTTGTAGAAGATGATCAAAATCAAACTGACAATAGGCACGATACGCCAACGATAAGTGGTAATGACACTGGGACAGAAATGCAGGAACCAAATATCAACCTATCGGAATCCAATAGGTTTGCCCAAAAGATATGTGGTTGGAATACATAAACATGCAGGTGAATAAAGAACTCAGAAATTAGAAAGGAACTTCAAGCCCAAGTTCACACACTGTAAAAAATAATTGGTCATTTTGACTAAAACAAAATAGTCCAGCATGATGTCTGACATGACTTATTATAATTAGTCAAAACTTAGTGCTTGACTGGTGGATTTAGTCAAAAATGAACTAGAATTAATTAGTCCTATGACTAGATTTAAATGATGTCTCATGACTAATCTTTAGTCCAGCAACTTTTAGCAACAGTCCAGCGACTTTTTAGCTTAGTCCAGTGACTTTTTAGCTTAGTCCAGTGACTTTTAAGATTAGTCAACACCTTAATATTAATCATTCAAAGTTATGACTAATGGCATTAGTCAAAGACAATTTTGGTTTTGACATGTTAGCATCGGTCTATCAGCTAATGATGAATGAACACTTTCTGCAACAAAAAGGAAAGCCACATGTGTCTTTATTATATGCAAACAATTCAGTTAACACTAAATTTACTCAATAGTGTCTTTTAACAATTATTTCACCCAAAGTGGAATACCGTAATTCAAACGTTTAAGAGACAATTGTCCATTATAACTGGTGCTGATTTATTTATATTTATAACTGGTGCTGATTTATTTATATTTATAATAGAATCATAATACAATAGAAAAAAGGGTCAGTATCCTCTCGATCAGAGCAGACTTTCAACAGGGCATGGAATCGATGCCCTAGTTTAAGATGAACACAGTGCATGGCTGCAAATTACTGGCTCATTTATGCAGCAGCAACAGTAATATAACCTTATCATGTGGAAAATTATTTTCAGGCCCCGATGTAACAAGCACCGTGATTCCAGGCCCTGTTGATCATGATGATACTGCACCTTGAAACATGCAAAATATCTTTCTGCATATCAAGAGCTTTAATCAATGCACATACTACTAAAATGTGTCCTATAAAACTTGATTTTCTATTTCCTAGTTTGGTCAACCATCCGAATTATGTCACTTTAAAGAGGATGGTGTAACATGTATACATGTACACATAAACAGCTCTATGACTGATTACTTTGATGAGGTCAGATTTGATCCAGAAACAGACACTAGCCAGTTTGTAAACCAATCAAAACCTTTGTCAAAATATGAACTTGAATGCATTTAGGTTTGTTATACATCTATGTAAATTCATTTTGCAAATTCAAGATAGAATGCAGTGTTCCTTCAAAAGTTGACTGACTCCATGTACATAACAACACATTGACCCATAAAATTAATTTAAAAGTGGAAGTTACATGCTAAGGCCCCCAAAAAGTCTCCGTTTCTGGTCATCGGTTGGCTTCAAAGGCTTGGGTTACTTTTAAGACACCTGTGGATAATAAAACAATTGTGATGGTACCGTAATTTTCTTCGAAAAAATATGCAAATTTTAAAAATTAACAATTCATTAAAAATTCTTTACTGGCATATGAATATATTACACATGGTATGCATGTGTAAAATGCCTGATTTGTTAAAGGCATTATGAAATAAATTTATTTACTTGAAAACATTATGCACAACTCTATTTCATGCTAAAATCACTTTTCTACCAATTGTCAGATTGTGGATGTTTGATACACTTTATGGCTATATTTGTCGTATGCTAATGAGAATTTGTATATTCATGAGCAGATTAGTAATGTCACAGCAGGAATCAGATGCAACGTCACAGTTGATTTGTGTACAAAATTTCATTGAATTCATGTCTTTTCAAAGTCAGTTCTCTTAATTTGTGTCTCTGTTACCAATCAGAAAACTTGATGAAGTGACCACTGTCTTCTTGGGCAAGGTTTAGGGTTTTGAATTTGTCACTTTCAGTGCTGATGTAAACACTGAGTTCATGTTGTGATCTCCACAAACAGAACGCTCATGTGTCAAGAATAAGCATGAACATTTTGTTACAAATTTAAACAGTACAATCGGTCTTTACTGCAAAATAGACTTCCCATAAAATTGCATTTCATATGTCCTTTAACTTGGAAGATTCAGTAATGAACTAAATTTCCCATACAAAATGTACAGACATATATATTAGAAATGTGATGTTTTTGGATGTTAACAAATTTTGCACTGGAAGGGTTATCAAATACAATGGCATTTTACAAGGTTTTAATGTGAGTAAGAGACTTGTAATATTTTCCTCCTTTATAAGGACTTTTATAAGAAATTGAGTAAATTACAAAACTTAATTTGACCTTTACAGTCCCTCTTTAAAGGATACATTTACTACAAGATCTACTTCAAATGTTTTGGTTGAGTTTTTGATGGGCATGAAAATTAATCAGAGAATTAAATGTTGTTATTTAGCTTCTCTAACAGAGATAAAACACTTCGTTCGAGAGGAATATTGTCCTGAATATTCAGGACAATCTTCTGGAAAAAATTACAATGTTTTTTTAAGGCAGGTGGGATAAGCTAAATTGAAAACATAAAACTTGCGAGAAAATACGGTAACGGCTGTCATTAAGTTGTTAGAGCTGCTAACAGCAATCTCATCGATTATGACGTCAAATGAAGTGCATAGATTTATTTCAGTACTGTCGCCCTGGATTATCGGCCCAGAGTTTTGAAGTTATCCTGTACATCAAAAACAAAAACAAACAAAACATTTTTACACTCCAGTCTGTAGTATTGTAGAGGATAAAAATGCTAACTTGTGGTTTACTTTGGAAATCACCAATACTCTTACTAAAATGCAATAATGAACTCGGCCTGCATTTAATTGTGGATATATGCATTTAACCATTATGAACTGACTGCATACATGGCCTAGCGCATACACTAACCCAGCAGAGTGCACCCATTATGCACTATTAAGCATTCCTCAAGCACCCAGTGTTTTTGCTCTAACTAAAATTAAAGTACAATGCATACAGTGCAGTGCATAGAATGCAAGGTCTCAATCAGTTTCTTACCTCCTCTTCACCCAAAATCAGCATATTGCTAATTTTTTCTTTAAGAGTGCACGGTACGCCAACGATGGCAGCTATACTGACAGCCTCTGTAAACAATTCAAAATTAGCAAACTCAATCAGTTTAAACAAATATTTTAGGCCTATTGTTTTTTAGAATATGTGAGCATATACTTTTATTAGCTTAGTTTTATGAAATATTTTTGGAAAGAACCTGGCTTTCTGAAAACCAAACCAAAACAAAAGTTTTATGGTTATCAACTGCAAGGCCAAAATGCCACTCGAAAGAAAACAAATTGAAACGAGGCAAGGTGAAATTGACAGAGGCAGACATTATCTGTTAACAGTAATATATATCCTTATTTATCAATCCATTTTTTTAGTTCAGGTCCCAAAGCTGGTACCACTTTTTTATAATTAAACTAGCCAATCATTTCACTTTACATGAGGGTTAGTTTGTAGGATACCTCTGCGACTCTTGTCATCACGTTGGAGACTATTGTCGTCCAAGGCCTGCTTCAGAGTAGCTGCTGGTTTCTTTTAGACCACTGCTAAACTTGACGATTACACCGCCATACTTTTGTGAACCTGCATCCAAGACCTGTCTGATGTTCTCTCCACCAGCTTGTAGTCGACTGAATTCCGTCTGGATCTATGTGGTTACAAATTATTTATGTATCATTTTATTAAAATAAATGTGGCAATGTTACCTTTTCAAAAGGCCTCTTAATGCATCCAGACCCATGGGCATTTTCCACTACAATTTCTAATGATTGGAAAATGTGAACTTCCTAAATGTATTCCTTAAACACAGAGGACCATTCACCCTTTCCCTCAACTATATAGTAGGGAAAATGTACATTTACAGATCATTACAAAAGTATATATAACAAAAATGATATGTTCCCCAGTCAGTGAGCACCGATTTGGCTACAATGTCATAACATGCCCATAAATTTCCTTGACCAACATTTAGAGCAATGGGTTAATTAGCAGTTTATGTGTTTTAATTACTTTATAAAGAGATTTTTTTATCTCTAGAAGTATAAACCATCTAAACTTAAAACAAGAATAATAATGAAAGCAAACCTCTTCTTCATCAAACAGCCAAGGATAAACATCTTGGATCTCTTTAACTGTTGAAGTCCCTCTAGTTATGAGTTGTCTTCGATCTGCTAATGTGGCAGACATTGCCAGGTTGACGTGTTCGTGGTTAGGTTTCTTCTTCTTTGTCTCCCTGCTTCATCCAAGATATGGGGCATATTGACGCATCATCCTCAGAGGAGGGGCCTCAATGGTTTATAGTTGGCCATGCCCCACTGTGGAAGAATTGTAATGTCTTTGATGGGGCTGGATCACTGCTTGATATAGACTTCCTCTTGTGCTGAATGACTGATGGAACATGTTTGTCCTCTCGCTTCCTAGAATTTGCAAACTTATACTGAAGTCAGTATTTCAGAGGCTCTGAGACAAAATAACATTATTTAAAAAAGTCACCAAAAGTAATGTTTGTTTTTACAAAATAAGCTATCAAAATTTTGAAAGTAACTGACTTCCGTTATGAAGTATATTCATCTTTTATGAGAAATAGGTGGAACATAATTTGTTATTCCATTTTTGGTCCATAAGTAAAAGCATTGTTATTCATGTAATGTTGACATTTTTCAATTCCCAGATAAAGATAAATCATGCTATAAAAACCAAGTCAAGTACAAAACCTAGTAACATGGTCAATTAATACTTACTTGTGCATTATCGATAGTCATGTTTGGCTGGTGGGCCAAATTAGGCGATTTGTCAAATAGAAGATTAACTATTTTTCTTGTAATGTTCTGATGTGAGGATGATAGCTGGCAGAAACAGAAAACAGTAAAAATAAAATAGTAAAGTAAACAAAATATACTCATCAAACAAAGTTAAGGACCACTTTTTTTATTTTAACATATTTTCTTTATAGCACATATTAAGGACAAGAAAATGCCTACATATGAATGTCCTGTATGACCTCAAGACACAGTAATCGATTTCACATGTGGTTTGTTTAAATTGTTGCATAACTTCTTTCTAAACTTGTCACAACCTGAAAATGGGTGTTTTTGTTGTGTCAGATGACCACATAAAGTGGTACAAAAGTCCATGCAAGTGCTTTTCCTTGCATTTCCCACCAAGCTCAGGCAGTATTCTGACAAGAGAGTTGCCTAGACGCCACTTGAGTGAAGTAGAGGTTGCACGAGCCATAGGGATGCTGGACGCTGGCTTCAGCCAGCGACGAGTAGCTGAGATGATGGGTGTGTCTCACAGTGTCATCAATCGCGCTAACCAACGACACCGGGAGACAGGGCGATACTCAGAGAGACCCCGTACTGGCCGCCCATCAGCAACAACTGCGAGGAATGACCGCTACTTAGTGACTCTTTGTCGTCGCAACCGCTTCAGTAGTGCTCGCAGACTCAATCACCAATTCGCTGCTGCAACTGGGGTGACTGTTTCGAATCAAACCATCCGTAACCGACTTCACAGAGCCGACATGCGAACTCGCCGGGCGAACTCGCCGGGCGAACTTCGCCCGGTAACTTCGCGCCGGGCGGGCTTCGCGAAGCGAACTACGCGGGCGAACTCGCCCGGCGAACTGCGGGAAACGGGCTTCATGACGGTTCGCGGGCGAACGCGGCGAACTCGCCCGGGCGAACTTCGCCGGGCGAACTCGGGCCCGGGCGAACTCTTTCGCCCGGCCTTCGCCCGGGCGAACTCGCGGCGAACTTCGCGGGCGAACTTCGCCAGGCGAACTTCGCCGGGCTTCGCAAAGCGGCTTCGGGGCGAACTGGCGGGGCCCAGGCCTTCGCGGGCGAACTGCGCGAAGCCCAACTATCGGTGGCCCAGGCTTGAACCCGGCGAACTTCATGGCGAACTCCCGGGGGCTTCGCGGGCGAGCTCGCCGGGCGGGCTTCGCGGGCGAACTGGGCGAACTCGCGGGCGAACTCGCGAAGCGGGCTTCGCGGCGGAACTTCGCCGGGCGAACTTCGCCCGGCCGGGCTTCGCGGGCGAACTGCCCACTACTTCGCGGGCGGCTCGCAGGCGAGCTCGCGGGCGGGCTTCGCCCGGCGAACCGCGGCGAACTGGGCGGGCTTCGCCCGTGCCAGCGCTTCGCCGGGCGGCCGGGCGAGCTTCGCCCCGGGCGAACTCGCCGGGCCCGGGCCAAGCGGCATTCGCGGGCGAACTCGCCCGGGCTTCGCCGCAAGCCGAACTTCGCGGGCGAACTTCGGGCGAGCTCGCCGGGCGAACTTCGCGGCGGGCTTCGCCGAGCTCGGCGAACTTCGCCGGAACGAGCTTCGCCCGGCGGGCCGCCAGGCGAACTCGCGGGCGAACTGTGGCGAGCTTCGCCGGGCGAACTGTGGCCAGCTTTCGCGGGCGGGCTTCGCGAGCGAGCTTCGCCGGGCGAGCTTCGCCCGGCGGGCTTCGCGGGCGAACTCGCCAGGCGAGCTTCGCGGGCGGGCTTCGCCAGGCGAACTTCGCGGGCGAACTTCGCCCGGGCTTCGCCGGGCGGGCTTCGCCCGGCGAACTTCGCGAGCCGGCTTCGCGCGGCGAACTTCGCGGGCGAAACTTCGCGGCGAGCTTCGCGGGCGAAACGAGCTTCGCCGGGCGAGCTTCGCCGGCCCGCGCCCAAAAGCGAACTTCGCCGGGCGAGCTTCGCCCAGCTTCGCGGCCGGGCTACTCGCCAGCGAACTTCGCCCGGCGAACTACTTGGCCGGCTTCGCCGGGCGAACTCCGGCGGGCTTCGCCGGCGGGCTTCATGGCGAACCCGCGGGCCTACGCGGGCGAACTCGCGAAGCGAACTTCGCCGGGCGAGCTTCGCGGCGAGCTTCGCGGCGAACCATGGCGAACTCGCCGGGCGGGCTTCGCCGGGCCCTTCGCGGGCGAGGCTTCGCCCCGGGCGGGCCGGGCGAGCTTCGCGAAAGCGGGCTCGCGGGCGAACTTCGCCGGGCGGGCTTCGCCGGCGACTTTCGCCCCGGCGAGCTTCGCCCGGGCGAACTTCGCCCGGCGAACTACGCCCGGCGAACTTCGCGGGCGAACTGCGGGCGGGCTTCGCCCGAGCGGGCTTCATGAGCGAACTTCGCGGGGGCGAACTCGCCGGGCGAACTTCGGGCGAACTTCGCCGGGGCGAACCCGGGCGGGCTCGCCCGGGCGCTCGCGGCGGGCTGCTTGACGAACTTCGCGGCGAACTTCGCCCAGGCGAACTCGCCCGGCAGCTTCGCCGGGCGAAACTTCGCCAGGCGAGCTCGCCGGGCGAACTCGCCGGGCGAACTTCGCCCGGGCGAACTCGCGGGGCGAGCTTCATGACCGCGAGCGGGCTTTCCCGGGCCCAACTTCGCCAGCCATTTCGCGGTAATTCGCCGCGAAAGCCGGGCGGGCTCGGGCGAACGCCTTGAAAGCGGGAACTTCGCGGCCGGGCTCGCCCGGCGAACTCGCGGGCGGGCTTCGCCCGGCGAACTGCGGCGAACTGCCCCGAACTTCGCCCGGGCGGGCTTCGCCCAGGCGAACTCGGGCAGGCTTCGCTCGGGGGCAACTTCCGGCGAACTTCGCGGGCGAACTCGCGGCGACTTGACGAACTTCGCCGGGCGAACTTCGCGGGCGAACTCGCGGGCCGCCCGGCGGCGAGACTTCGCCCGGCAACTCGCGGGCGGGCCCGGGCTTGGGCGGGCTTCGCGAAAACTACCCGGGCGAGCCCGGCGACTTGCCCGAACTCGCCCGTGCTCATGGTTTTAAACTCTCTACCACGGTGGGTCTTGAACCCAATGGGCAATTTTCAGTTTCTAACAGTGGGTTAACCAGTGGGTTAACCAGTTCAATTGGTCACCACCACCACCCAAAATTTCTAATATATACCTCAAAGTCTTTAGGGGGTGTTTGTGGAAAAAGGAAAACAGAACTCTGAACTACGGTGGGTCTTGAACCCGTGTGGTGAATTTTAGGTTTCCATCTCACAGTGGGTTAACCAATTGAGCCACTTGGTCGCCCCAAAACGGAATTTCTAATATAAACCTCAAAGAATATGCTTGGAATTTAGCACCCTCTATCAAGTCAGCTCAGGATATGGACTTAAAAGAAATAACAGTAATCATATGCTTACTTAATGATATAAACAATAGATTAAGAAAGAGTCTATAATTATGACACTAGTGTTAACACATTAAATAAAAAGGTATATAATTAAACTCAAATACAACTATTTCAAGCACAGCAAGTGGTCTGGTGGGTAAGACTCTTGACTAATAAGTAGGGGTCCTGAGTTCAAGCACAGGTTTTTTTAATTATTCTGACTGATGTCATTCTAAGGTTTTATATCTAAGATTTATAATTAAACTCAAACATATGTCACGACAGCAAGTGGTCTAGTGGATACTGATGTTGACTTGTAAGCAGGAGGTCCTAGGTTCAAACCCAGTCTAATTTTTTTTTTTACTCGGACTGATGTCATTCTAATTAATTAAACTCAAACACTATTATCTTAAGCGCAGTTAGTGGTCTAGTGGATAAGAATCTTGACTTGTAAGTAGGAGGTCCTAAGTTCGAGGATGTCCCAGGCTGGGGTCTAGTATTTTTTAAATTTTATTCTGACTGATGTCATTCTAACACTCTTGTCTTATAAGTAGGAGGTCCTGAGTTCAATCCGGGGTTTTTTTAAATTTTTATTCTGACTGATGTCATTCTAAGGTCCCAATTTCAAGCCCAGTGATTTTTATTTTATTCTGACTTAGCAGCTCTATGAAATTAAGCCCAGACCTAATTGTAGCCCGTATAATTATGTGAAAAAAATGATTTAATACAAATACCATACTAATTTGTACTTGATGTGAGATACTAATTGGATACCTTCTGAGATTTCAACTGTTTCCATCTCACAGTGGGTTAACCAGTTGAGCCACTTGGTCACCCACCACCACCCGGAATTTCTAATATATAAACCTCAAAGTCTTGGGGGAAATTTAGCACCCTCTATCTGGAAGTCAGTTCATGGGATATGGACTTAAAAAATAACAGTAATCATATGCTTACTTAATGATATAAACACTAGATTAAGAAAGAGTCTATAATTATGACACTAGTGTTAACACATTAAATAAAGTAGGAGGTTCTAAGTTCGAGCCCAGCATGTCCTAGGCTCGAGTCTAGTATTTTTTATATTTATTCTGACTGATGTCATTCTAATGTTTATGTCAAGGTTATAAATAAACTCAAACACAAATGTCATAAGGACGGAAGGTGGTCTTACTAGTGGATAACACTCTTGGCTTATAAGTAGGGTCTGAGTTCAATCCCGGTGTTTTATTTTTTTATTCTGATGCCTTTGGGAAGGACTGATGCAAGCCCTTGCAATGATGCGTCAATTTCCAGAACAAATCTGATCAAACTGAGGTATTAGCAAGGACAGGGGTCTCACATGCCTTTCAAGGTCTGAAAGGCTGTGTCCCTCTGAATTCCACACAAGGGTCCCTTATTCCCTACTTTTTCCAGTGTCTTACCGCTCAGTGCATGGAGAGGCGCAGTAATTTTCAAAAATTCTAACATATCGCCTGTAGTATGAGGCAGGCCGACAAATGATCTCAGCTGCTCAATACTCTTGGGAATTTGCCAATCTCTGATGTTCATTTTCCCTTGGTCTACAAAAGCCTTTGTCACTTACAATATGCCCTAGGTGGGACACTGACTTCTGAAATAATTTGCATTTGGTACCCTTAAGTTTTAACCCATGGCAAGCCTATCAAATACTTTATCTAGTCTTTCTAGAATTTCAGTAAATGATTTAGAAAAAACAGGTACATCATCCAAATACAAGACTAACTCAGAGAGATTCATATCTCCGATATGAATCCATGATCCTTTGGAATGTAGCTTGGGCTGTTGCACAGCCCTTGAGAAACCTCAAAATATACAACCCCACGGGACCCTAAAGGCAGTTTTAGACACAGAATCAGGGTGCATGGCTACTTGAAAGTAGCCATGCGCAAGGTCAAGTGATGAGAATAATTTTGCACCCCCCATCGACTCTAATGTCTCATCTATTCGAGGAAGGGGAAAGGCATCCCTTTCCGTCTTAGAGTTTAGGGATCTATAATCAATGCAAAGACGGAGCTGGCCGTCTTTCTTTCTAATCAACACTACAGGGCTGGCATACGAACTTGAAGACTGTATGACCTTACGGTCAAGCAAATCTTGTAAAAAAAATGTTTTACCTCAGCCATCTGGGTTGGCACAATGCGCCGATAAGGCAGGTTTACTGGTTTGTTGTCATGTAAGTTTGTCTCATGTGGAGATCAACGCAGTATATCCTAAATCATAGGGATATTTCGAGAAAGCGCAGGCTCGTGTCTTTTATCACTTCAGCTGCCAATGCTGCTTCATCAACTCAGATTCTCAAGACTAATGCCGGGAGGGAGCAAAACTCGGTTCCATTTGGAAAACAAATAATTCCCTATGCTGATGACATGTACCCTGGGAGCCACCCCATTAGAGTCCTGACCACAAGGACTGGGGAAATCAACCTCATTATCAGACACTTCTGACACATCAGACACCATGTTTTGCACCGACACCTCAAATCCATCGTACAAGAATCTACCACTACTTGTTCCTGACAGCTGAACTCTATGAGCTAATGCCACCTTGGTAAGTGGTGGAATTGTAATTTCTTCTGAGCCCGTTCTCAACTAACACTGATATAAGTGATTCATTTACCCCTACATGAACTAAACCTTCCACAATCTGGCATAAAGCTGTTGTGTTACAATTATGCACAGGCCTTACATTGCAACTGTCACCGACATTGGCCTTGTAAAATGGACATAGCCGTACTAATATAGGTTATCACACATGTCACTAACTAATGTGGACCACTAAAACTGTGAACTTTCTTGACTGTATTTGGGCAATACTTTCCATGTTTTTGTCAACACATATACTGGCAGGAACATCACAAGCATCATCTGGAATTTTAGAGAACTTGACCCACTGAAGTGCAAGGCCCCAATTTGGATCTGCATGGCTTGCTTTCATACAATTTGGATCACGTGCTACTTGTTTCAAAACATCCCCAAAAGTTGGATACTTGTCTCTCCGGTTTTCGGGTTACAGTCTCCTGCACGGCAGAAACAACAAAACTAGCTAAAAGCTTACGACCAAGAATCTCCCTTGAGTTTCCAGATAGCCATCTACAGGTATTTCAAGATGATTTGCCTACTAACCTGAAAAATCCACCCACATCATCCAATTTCCCAACATTTTTGCCTAAGTGTTTATTGTAAAATTCGAGGGGAAATTAGAAGTCTCAGCACCTGTGTCAATGACACATTTTGCAGGACTCCACCAATAATAATCTCAGCAGTAGGACTACGTTCAAACAGTTTACGCCTATCAGCTTCAGTAAACACTCGATCATACCACCGGATGAATGATGGGCTCTTTACCCCCCTCAAACAACTGCCCTCTATGGCGGGTGTCAAAGTTTTCAGGTGTATTTCGGCCACTAGTTTCTGTACACTAGGTTCAGCATCAGTTTCTGCACTGTCACTAGCCTTCTTTAGATCATACTCCCGCTTATAACAACTTTCAATAGTATGTCCCCTTTTTGCTACAGTAGGTACTCCTGGCTCTTTCTTTTCTGGAAATTGCCTTGGGATGATCCACTGGCCTTTTGGTTTTCATTACTGAATCTTCTGAATATGAGCGTTTGTCTCAGCTTGTTGCTGTACAATTTCGCTCCATTGTCGAACATAGTTGTTTTGGCTATCAACCAGCCGAAGAAGTTCACTGTCGCTTGTACGATGTAGGTTTATTTGCCCTTGCCCGGCCAAGCTACTGTATCAACTGATACAATATCACCAGGGTGGGTGGACAAACACCCATGCATGGGCTACAGTGCCCTCATCTGTCTCTAAGAATGTGAAGTGCTTGCTCCTAAACTGATAAAATGGCAAATTGGGCTCCTCATGCGTGAGCCTGCACAGTTCACGTTTTGTCAACAGGTCCCTTGACCCATAATCACCTGTTCATAAGAGCACGCTGTTGAGCTGACCAAGGGCCTTTTCTTTATCCGTCGAGGCTAGCTCCATGCGATCATACGCATGAGTGCACGCTAAATTCCTCAAAGTTTCCCCTCTAACTGACTCCTGGAGTAAAATGTGCATTGGGTGTTTGGACGGTCTCACCAAACTAAACCTCAAATTGTTATTAGCTTGTCTATGTTGTCTTTATCCTCCTGGGGGCATCTGATCTCCTCTATTGCTTCACCCCCAAGATGATCAATTGTTTGGTTCTCATCTTCAGATAAATCCAAATGCCGAGAATATGTGTCCAAATCGTCCAGCCATTCTTTGGGGTTTGGTCCCCGGATTTTTGGACGACCACTAAACTTAGCGAACTTCACAGGAGCTGCTCTCTGAAAATAGGGTCTTTAAAAGGCTAACAATATCAGCAAAGGCTTTCTGAGACTGTGAGGTGACTGTTTGGCCTCTGCTAAATCCTCAGGCTTGGCCATAGTTACTTATATATACCCTGTACGACAATAAACTTGAAACTACAGCTACGATAGTTGTAGGTACAATTTACAGAACATCACATAAGAAATCAATATGTTCCACAATGGTAAACGTACAAATATATGGTTCACCACTGCTGCCCAGTTCCACCAAGGCAAAATATTATGAACCATAAGCGAAATCACAATCCAACAAATAATAATTAAAACAGTGGAATTACCCAAGTACAGTAACAAAAGTGCAATGATCACGATTATATGGACCATCACGGTAATGGTGGACAACGGAAGGGCTATTGAAATACAAAGGTTTTCAATCCAACAACACGCTGTTCCACATGTGTGGACATTTCATGGCAAAAAGCCACGACCAACAAAACAATTAAAAAATGAAACAGCATAAAATTGCTTTATTTATAAAATTAGTTCAACCTCACTGTCCAACATAAATTATAAATATATATACACTTGCATCACTGGCTTGTCGGTCCTCAATACGACAATAGGCTCCATGTGCTTACATGTTGTCATCATTAGTCTGTCTCCGAGTTGTAATCCTGTCTACGACGCCACTTGTGGTAGTAGCTACTTGCGCAGCCCTAGGGTTTGCTGAGGTGTGAACATCAACAGGAGATGGGACTCGAATCCCTGGTTGGACCACGACTAGGAGGCGGGACTGGTACAACAGTAGTCAACTCAAACCACTCAGGACAAAAAGTAGTTAGTTGCATCTGACATCAATGGTTATTTATTGGTACAACCAACTCAGAAACACCCCAGTCCTGGATAATCAAAAGAGACACTCAATAGGTTGCTCCACAAACTGTCATATTTTACCAGACAAATATGCTTAATTTATACTTCAGAACTCAGAAGATTAACAAAGTTGTCGATTGTGTAGAATCACCAAAAGCGCGGGAAAACATACCCGTCAAGTGAGGGCGCACTTGCGTCCACCACAGTAATACCCTTAATAATTTGTTTTCTTTGTTAACAAATGTTTTTTTTGTATTGATAGTGATACCCATTGCCTAATGGCTTTTTGCAGACTCGCCAAAAATGACGCCATGATAATGAGAAAAACAATACCGTGATCACCTCCATAAAGAACAATAACCCATTGTTTGCTTTGTCATGGGCATGAAGTTGTGATAATTACATGGTTTTATTTCCAGTTCAGAAACTAGCTTTCCCCACATTGACATCCGAGCTCGAAACCACAAGAATTGCTTTCCGGTTGGGTTGCTGTGTGCCTGCTAAATTATTATATCGATTTTCTAATCACGGTTTGTATTTGTATCACTAGTGTTTTTTGTATTACACTATCTGGGGGTAATAGTTACCAGTAAAATTATGTTACAAAGTTGAACCTAAATAAAAGCGAAGCTTTTTTGAAAAGCGATAATTATTAATAATGGGCATTTTTAAAGCGCTCTTATACGACGTATCAGGCGCGCTGTAATACCCTGTTCATTAGGCGCATAAATCATTCCTGAAACCATCGGCTCCTGGGGTATACAGCTCAATTGCTGCCATTTCGGCGCATATGGGCTAATCAAACACAACAACCAACTCTGCCCTCACAGGTACCCATTTACTCCTGGGTGGAAGAAGCAATTATGGTAAAGTGTCTTGCTCGAGGACACAACACCACGGTCGCGGTCGGGATTCGAACCACATTCTATGACTCAGCCATCAGAACAAATCCGATGCACTAAACCCGGTGCACCAAAGGGTATTGTCATTACCGCCCATTCGTTTAACGTCAATCCAGGCGGTCATCAAATTGATGTGATTTAAATTTATAGCCCATCTACACTATATATCTAATCTGTAATAGGTTGTGGGTGATATAGAGGTCGGGTCACAATCGGCGGGAAGTTGGTTTAATGTCAACACGTCGGCCCGTATATTACATGAAAGCAGTGTCGATTTATTGTTATGATTGAGGGTAAAGTAAGGACTCATGACCTACCATACCCTACCAACTAACCCACCCTCAACTGACAACCCCAACCAATAAATAAGCAAGTTTGAATTTGTTTAATTCTTTTAAATTATTCATTAATTTCGAGGTTTTGTTTCCAGTTTTCGTATATAGATTTACATGTTTTAAACATGTGGGGTCTATATTCTGTCTCCAAAATATTTGTTGTCTTCAAAACATTGCTTCTTAGGAAGGAGATGAACAACTTTAAATGGATATTTCATCATCATTATTTTAAAAGCTTGATTTTAAGTTTGTGCCAAGGAGATTATGACGGGATCCATCATGAATTCATTTCAATTATATTCACTGTTACAAACATTCTTCTCACGATCACTTTGTGTAATTTGTCATTTAAAGTATTTATTTTCCTTTGGCCTCAAATACAAAGTTTCGATGAAAAAGAACATTACCGGAAATTGCCGGTAAAATAGCGAAGATAAAAAAATATCCTGACAAATACCGCCCTCTATCGACTATAGCGCAACAACCTTGGATACATTTTATTTTGCTCAGAAATGTGTTGACTGATTGAGCTGAAGCAGATTGGTTTCTATACATATTTATTGGTCCTCAGATAAAGTTAATGCACATATAATTATCCTTTATCAAAATTACATTAAAGCTTCTAAACAAATATTACACTATACCCTTCAAAGAAAATTGATATAATTATATAATTTTAAAACATAATAATGTATCATGAAGCGCAATATGCGTTACTTTGGTTGCTGGAACAATGCAGCTAACATGGGGTTTTCACTGTTAAGAATGATAATTCATTCAAATATATTGTACATTATTAAATGTACATAATAAATAGCATAAATATTTTCAAGGAAGGTACAACATTGGTGATTACCAGGGTCCAATTTCATAGAGCAACTAAGCAAACAAATTTGCTGAGCAAAATGTGGTTACCAGCCAAATTGTCACGTAATTTACATTGTTTCTGGCTGGTTCTCAGCTAAATGTTGCTTAGCAGATAAGTTTGCTCAGCAATATTTTCTGCTTAGTAGCTCTATGAAATTGAGATCAGTTTATCACGGGTTGTTATCTAAACACTCACTTGGTGTATAGAAAATCAGTAACGCGTATCAATCAACCTGATAAATGGTTTCGTCTTAAGTGTTTCATCTGGGTGCAACAGCCCGTTACCAGCGCTTCATCGAGGCCAACTCTGAAGCAAGAAAGAGCCTGCCTAAAGTGAAGCGAGTGAAGAGGAGCCGCAACTCTGACCACCCAGACGTTGTTGCAGCACGGAAGGTAGTTGAGGAACAACACGAGGCCTACAACCAGAGCAGGATGGAGCAGCTCAAGGAGAGCCTCAAGGCGGCCAAGGCTCAGCTATTTGATGTATATGACAGGCTGAGAGAGGAGGAGCTGGAACGCAGAATCGAGGAGGTAGAGGTAGCTCGCGAGGGCAAACAATATGGTGAGGCGTGGAAAATAGTGAATGAGGTCAGCGGCAGGAAGAGGTCGAGGGCAGGACAAGTCAAGGGAAACACACGGAGAAGACCGCGTGAAGACATGGTTTACCCACTTCCAGAAACCTGCTGGAGACCCTCCTACCGTGACGACGAAGATTTGGAGATCCAGAGGCCGTGCTCACGAACGTTGACATCGATGACGGTCCTTCTCGAAGGAAGAGAGCTATGGAAAGGCAAATGCTCTCTCAAGCACCGGGAAGAGTGCAGGCCCAGATGACATCCTCCAGAAGTGTTGAGAAACTGCGAACTCGATGAAATCATGCTCGAGTTCTGCAATATAGCACTGATGACGAACGATAAGCCCACCCAGTGGTCCCTGTCAACATCATCCCCGTCCCAAAATCTGAAACCTGATCTCACCAGACAACAATTACCGTGGAATCAGTCTCACCTGCATCATGGCCAAAGTCTACAACCGGCTGATCCTGAACAGAGTTAGAACAGCCATCGACCCCCAAACTCAGGTGCAACAAAATGGTTTCAGGGAAAAACGTTCTACCATAGCGCAGATCCTAGCCCTCCGACGCATTATCAGGGTGAAGAACAACAAACTGCCAACGGTACTGACATGTTTCTTTCAAAAATGGTACGTTAATCCCATAAAATATTGAAAAATCCAACCTACAAATAGTGAAATGCATCCATTACTTTACGTGCTTGAAGGTTTGTTTATCCAACAAAATTGCCGTCAAGGCGCATGCGCGTCGAGATGTCGATTTGGCTTATTGCATAGGGTGATTGGTATAGTGTCACCTTTACAAATAGTAAGAGTTCAGATTGAAACCTATCCAAAATTATTTTGATAATTACCAAAGCTATAAAATACCTTAACCTTTAAGTAGATGATTGGAATACATTTTTCCCCCAAAACAATGAAAATCAAACCTATATTATTATATAGGCTGTTTCTAATGATTTTTTCATGATTTTTGAATATTTATCATTTAGCCTGCATTATCCGCCATCTTGACAATTTTCCGCCAAAACGCCCTCATCGGTAATAGTCATTTGACCAGTTCTGGATCACTTTTTGAATTCACGCTGCGTTCGTCGCAATTTCTTTGACAACTTAAACAAGATGCGTCATCAGTCAGTTTACCTAAACATGTCATAAAACTCACCAAGTATCCATTGACAAAAATAGATTGTTATTTTGGAAGAGGCTTTGAGAAAAGTAATGTCATCCGTTTGACCAGTTCTGGATCAGTTGCTTCTATTCCGGATCAGTAGAGCGCCCTCTATTGTGAACCCACACTCCCGTTCATAAAACTGTCGGCCAATTACACAAACAACTCTTTGACCACTAAATTAATTTTTCAAAAATGGCGCCTCACCCTGAGTTATTCATCCAGACCCTGAATTCACACATTACCATACATTTTAATTTTTAGAGTTTTCAACTTTACCTTGCTGGTGCCAAGCCTACCGGTAATGCCGATTAACACGTTACTTGTTGTGTATGCTGGCATCCAAATCATCGCCGAAATCATCATCTTATTTTCTTCCAAAATCACCCAAATTACCGTAATCAGATCCAATCAAGTCTTCAAGTATCTGTGCAAGTGTCATGGTGGCCGATATGCATTTGGCCTGCATTTTTGGCGAATTTTCCGCACAAATACGGTCAAAAACTTCACTGCAAGACTAAAATTCCGGAAGGCATTGTTTATTCTACCAAACCCCGTTGTAACAGCCACTCTGATTGGCTTAAACCCTCTCAATAAGGTATAAAACAATTCAAGGCCAGCCTCGTTTTCAAATTTTTTTGTTTGACTGAAATGTTTGGTTGATTTTTGCCTTCATTTTGCCGTTTTTTTCAAAAAAAATCGGTCCATTACTTCAATTTTTATGGTAAAAAATGTAGTATTCTACCGAACCCGGATGTACAGCAACTCTGGTCGGCATACCGCCCTCTTTTGTCAAGGATTATAAGGCGTCAAGTGAATTGCCGGTAAACAGGCCTTTCGGGATCTTCTTTTTTACACGAGAGGCACGTATTACGGCCATTAGGGTTGAAAGGGTTTTAACTATTAAGCTCAGAAAAGTGTTGCTTAGCAGAAATATGGCTTGGACATTTCACCAGCGAAAATGCCATGTAAATTGTATCGATTTTAACTAGTTCCCATAATTGTTTGATAATTAACAAAAGGGGCACTTGCTATTCAGTCATATACTGTACAATACACATGACTGACCCCGAACTGGTCAAGGGTATGATGTCACAAAGAATTCGATTTCGGTAACTTTGTCTCCTTGAAAAAAAAAGACGAGTGCTCAGTTTTTTACGTGACCACTTTTCACACAATTGAAGCATTTTAAATTAACTTTATCTGCTTAGATGTTCAAATTTGAAAGGTGAGAAGTTTCTAAAGCGTTTTTGAACCAACATTTTTTTTTTAAATAACCATCATAATCGCAGACACACTTCAGAAAACTGGCCATAATTAATAATTTTTCAATTGATTATGTTATGCACTTGATTTTTGGTGTGTTGTCTTATTAGATGTTATTCTTCACATTTATTCACAGAAATTGGTCATGTAAGAGATAATTAAATAATGTGAGTTATTGCAAATTGAAGTGATCCGGAACTGGTCAATGATGCGGAACTGGTCAAACGACTGTAGGCCTAGTTAGAAATTCATGACAGAGGCTAACGTTAATGTTCTGTCAATGCAACGTCATCTCCCCCTGGACGTACCGTCCTGCACTAACCGAACGTGACGTCACACACACACACACAGCTCAGATTTTTTATAAAAATAAAATGCACAGGTTTTTACGCGGGGATGAATTGCTTACTTAAGTTATTTGGATAAAAGCAGTAGTATTCTAGTTTGAGTAAATATACAATTTAGCACACCAAAATGTTCCTAAAGATACAGAGAACCAGAAAATGGTTTGATATTTTTTCTGAGGTAGTCATTATGAAACATTCATGGCTTTTATTTAAACTTGTCAGTAAGATGTTGAGCTTGCCAAGTCTGCCACGTTCCATTGAAAATACACTGTTGATACACTAACGTTAGAGGTCACGAAACCTTGCATAACTTTACTAACGTTAAATTGTCAAAGGCAGTAGTTTCTTTCACGGTATTGATACAAAAGTATTACAGTTGAAAAGATGAAGAGTTGTTTGTCAAGTTTGTGATCTGATATTTCTATAGACTTACACACACTAGAAGCGAGAAATTAACAACAAATGCTTGACCTCCATATGATTGTGACCTTGTGTGATGTACGGAGTGCATACAGTGTACGCGTATCGTACAAAATAAGGCTGAACTATTTCAGTATGTAGGCCTAATTATGTAAAAGAAAATGCACACACTAACGTACGTTAGTTACTAACACCAGACTGTCATGAGTTTTTAAGTATTTTGTTAGCCTACCATGAGTCTAAATTAGTTTTGTTCTGGGCTCAGAATTGTTGACTTACCTGAATTTATCTACCGCAGTCTAAGTTATGAGCTCGCTCATCATCGGAATGCAGTACAAAAAATGGCCGCCTTTTCCATTCCCGCCGCCGCGCGGCTGCGTCTCTTTGGTGAAATCTCATTGGTTGACAGTTTTCTTGACACTTCTACGTCACGGTGCCTTAAACACACCGTCGTGTTTAGTCCATGTTTATTATGCAGCATTGTGTTTATTCGGCGTTTACAAGTGTTATCACAAAATTATTAGCAGCCTAATTAACGCTACTAATTTAAAATATTTAGCACTGTCAACCTTTTGATGACTTTTAAAATACATTCGTGTTGAATTACTTAGATGTTGAGATCAGGAATTTAAAAATAGTTGATGATAAAAACACCATATTTTTAAACACATTCAGCGCAGCAGCAAATAAACACACCTGTTTAATTTATTATCACTGGATGTGTTTAGGTTGATCACACAATGTTTTGGTTTTAAACACAGTGTTTATTTCATAAACGCGTCACGCGTTAACATTTTTTACAGTGTAGTAACGGTGAATTGGCAGGAAGCACAGCTCCCTGCTGCCAAAGTTCTTTGCATGTCAGGTAAGTACACATCAGAACAAGGTCACATTGCCAGTTTAAAAAATGGTTGGGGGACACATAAAAACAAGGGAAAAATAAAAAAGAGCATACAATATAACTGCTTGTAACGGGCAAAGGTTACTTTAAAAGGAATTTAGAAGTACAGGAACATACCTTTGAAGATTGACAAGATATTTGAAGATTTTGATTGACTGTTTCATTTAATGATCACTACGGCAAGTCTGCCATCTTGAAAATGATCCCAGCATGCATATGCCATGCAAGTACAAAGGTCACAAATAAAGTATGGAATGCCTTAAGGACAAATTAATGACAAGTACATGTATAGTAATTATTTGTGTTACCGCTACATGGTAATATTTTGCTTTTTATTCTGTGCCCCCAATAAAAAAAAATCATTGATCTGCCCCTCAAATAGTCACAGATAATGTTTAACATGTATAAAAAGGATGGCCGTCTGACTGATCAGATTGTCTTGTCTGTTTTTGGCGGACTGAAGTTGGACCATTACTTGTGAAAGCACATACATACATTTAATTAGTGTATGACATACGCCCAGTGCATGGATAGTATTTTCCCGTGAGATTTCTTACTTATTCATTATTTTAACTGCAATGACTATGGAACATATTTAATCTTTAAAATCAATCTAAAATTCATACTTAACTCAAATATTAAATGCATTTAAAAGTGCAATTTCGGTATTACCCTTACTATTGCACTTGTTGCTGATATGGTGTTCATTACTTTCACATTAATTGTTTTTCTTTTGGGGTATACTTAGATGACAGGACGGTGCTTAACGCACATGACAGGGAGTTAATGAAGGTAGTCCCACCTACGACCGGAAAGGGGAAAAAGGTAAGGATTTGAAAATAAAGTAATTATTGATATCATTGGTAATTTAAAAAAACAATAATCATTTGTCAGATTGTCTAAAAATTGTCATACCACAACAGAAAGAAAAACATAAAAAACGTGAAACAATTTTTCATAAAATACAAGCATATTTTGTGAAGCTATGTTGGTTTTAAAATATTTTGTGCCAACATGAAGACTGAAAAAAAATGTATGTTTCCAAATAAAGGTGTACATCTACAGAGTATAAGCTGGGATTTGGAAATAGGGCGTCTAGATTTGCAATTCTTTGAAAAACAGGGTGTCCAAAAGTTTAACTTACAATACTTGGCATGTGTTTTACAAAAACAAAACAAAACAAAAGCGGGGTGACCATTTAGCAAACAGGGCATCCAAAAGACACCCAAAGGTATTGCTGGCTTATACTGTTAATGTACATGCTTGAAAAAATGTAATGATGACAACATTTCTTTCTTAAATATTCTTACTTTCTTTGAAGCAACAACCAATCTGTGAAGGTTTCATGTTGAAGATGGGGCAGAAATTCACGAAGAAAAGGACAACGACAAAGATAGGCATGCTACAGGTGGGAGGAAGCAAATAGGCAAGCATATGACACAGAAAACGAACAAGACATTGCAGATTTAAATTTAATATGATGATGATAGAATTATACAATTATTGGGGGAAATTCAACAGGAACAACAAAACACAAATGAATATATCAGGCAACGATTCAATTTAATAGAAAACATGATCGCACAACTAATTCCAGGTAACTTCAACATTGTTCCGGGCATCATGAAGATTCACTGTGCAGGAGCTTGTAGAAATTCAGCGGGCTAATTTTCACCGAGGATGAACTGGCAGAGAACAGATGCTCTTCATCAGGTGTAGGTCGTGGCCAACTAGATCAGGTCAAGCTTCAACAGTTTAGCCGATATTTTTTTAGTATCGTATCGGTACGATATTATCGTGGTATCGTCCACCCCTAATGTTTGCAAAAAGTACTCAGAAGGTCGGCAATTCACGAACAATAACCAATAAAAGCCTATATTTTGGTATTTGTTAAACCTATAAAAACCTGTATTTTGCCTTAAAAACCCATTTAAAAAACCTATATTTGGTAGATTAGGCACTGGGAGGCCTGTTATTTTCAAAAATAAAATATCACAACACTGCACTGAATCAGCGACGAACGGTATGCTTGAGCAGGTACCGCCAGATCGTATACACACTGCTCAGAACAATAACAGAATTCGTGCTGTAAACAGGAGAAAGTGGAGTAAGGACGATAACAGAATTGCAATAGAATGTTTTATAAGGACCAAGCCAGAGAACAGAAGGTACAGAAGGAGAATGATTAACTTATGGCAGGATAAAGGCATGTTTTAAATAAGTGAACAGCGGCTTGCCGACCAGGTAAAACAAATCAAACATAACCAGTGGCTAACGAAAGTTGAGGTGGAAGAGATGTGTAGAAAAATATCACGGACAGAGGCTGGTGATGATGCTGAAGAAGTGCAGGAGGCCGAGGAGGAACTGGTCAACGTGGTCACTGGAGAGCTGGCAAGTTCCCAGAGTGCAGACGAGGTCAGTGGAGGAGTAGAGGAGGGAACAGAAGATGCAAGTACAGACTTGATGGAGGAAGAGCTAGAGATTAGGAAGAGGATTGAAGAGGTAATGGTGTCGGTAAAAGGGATAGGTAAGTGGAGTATTCCTGCATTGCGTTAGGTCCCAAGGAAAAAGCTAACAAATGTGTCGGCTATGGTAAGTAGAATCCTTGGGACGGTAAGTACTACTAAACTTACTGAAATTAATGATCTTGTCTTTGCAGGTGCAGATGTAGCAGCAGACAAATTAGGAGTTAAACCTTCACAATCACAATAAAGATAATAAACCTTGGTGGAAACACAGACTTGATGGCCAAATTAACGAGTTACGCAAAGATCTTAGTAGAATAGAGCAAATGGATATAGGTGCAATGAAAGATTCAGATATGAGGAATAGATTAATAAAGAAGTATCAAGTAAAAGGAAAGGGGGTGAATGTAGTTATTAGGAGGAAATAAAGCAAAGGGTTAAGGCGAAGGCTGCGAAAGTAAAAAGGTATGAAAACAGGGTCAGGCAGTTTCATCAAAATCGTCTATTCAATACAAACCAACGTCAATTATTCAAAGAATTGGACGGGAAATGTGACAACTCACAAGTGGGCCCAGAGCCAGCAGAGGCAAGGAATTTCTGGGGTGGCCTTTGGGATCAGCCTGGTGATCATAACAGACAAGCAGAATGGTTAGCCGACGTGAAAAACGAGTTAAAGGGTGTACAACAACAAGAGGGATTTCAGATTAATGTGAGCAAGGTGAAGAAACAGTTGAGAGGAGTGCCGAACTGGAAAGCCCCGGGACCAGACCAAGTGCACGGATACTGGCTAAAGAACTTCAGTAATCTTCACGTAAGAATAGCCCAGCAGCTGCAAGAATGCTTAGCGTGTGGCAACGTTCCGACGTGGATGACTGAAGCAAGAACGGTACTCATCATGAAGGACACTAAGAAGGGTAACGTTGCAAGTAACTATCGACCTATTACATGTCTACCCATGATGAATAAACGTCTGACCGGTATCATTGCAGAAGATCTGTATAGTCACATAGAAGATCAGCAGTTACTTCCAGATGAACAGAAAGGTTGCAAAAAACGGTCAAGAGGAACGAAAGACCAACTCATCATTGATAAGACGGTGCTAAAAGACTGTAGGAACAGGAAAACTAATCTGGCCATGGCATGGATAGATTACAAGAAAGCATACGACATTGTATCACACTCGTGGATTATGGAATGTTTGGATATGATAGGGGCAGCCGAGGCGGTGAAATGTCTTCTGGGTGAGAGCATGAAGACATGGAGAACAAATCTGATGGTCAATGATGAATGTCTTGGTAAGGTAAACATCAGACGAGGTATTTTCCAGGGCGATTCTCTGTCTCCACTGTTGTTCCCTTTGACGATAATTTTGCGGAAGGTTAGTGCGGGGTACGAGATGACGAAGGTTGGATGCAGGATTAATCATCTGCTCTTCATGGACAACCTGAAGTTGTTTGCGAAGAACGAGAAAGAGATTAATTCCTTGGTGCAGACTGTACGGATCTTCAGCGAAGACATCGGCATGAAGTTTGGTCTGGAGAAATGTGCTGCGATGACCATGAAGAGGGGTAAAAGGGTATACTCGGATGGAATTACTTTCCCAGATGGCACACAATTGAGGGCGTTGGGTGAAGAAGAAAGTTATAAGTATCTTGAAGGAGTGCTTGAAGCAGATCACGTACTGCACGAGGAATCATAAGAGAGGCTTAAGAAAGAGTATAATTATAAGACGAGTGAAGACCAAGCTGAATGGAGGGAATATGATAAAGGCAATCAACACTTGGGCTGTGTCGCTGATGAGGTACAGTGCAGGAATTATCGAGTGGACTAAGGCAGATCTAGATGTTGCTGACAGGAAAACGAGTAAAGTGATGACGATGTACGGTATTAGAGCGGCAGCCCAGAGCATTTTGGTCAAACGAACAAGGTACCAATATCCGAGTACAGGAACATTTATTGTGTAACCTAACATATTCAGATATGGATGTCTGCCGGGGACACCCTGCTGCGTGTGGCCCCTGGGGCCCCCAAAAAGGGACCCAATAATGGGCTGGATCAAACATAGGAGGTACCACATGAAACCAAGATAAAATGAACAATTACACTCTACTAAGTATAAAATATCCATTGCCAGACAAATTGTCAGCTGCATAAGGCCCGCCAGACACCCCCCAAAAGTTTACCCTGTGTACACTATGATAGAATTGGGCTATAGAAGATATATTAAAAGTACCACATGAAAGTAAGTTTAAATGAACATGTACATCTCACAGAATGGTCCCTACCAGACAAATTTTCCTCTGCATAAGGAGTACCAGACAATCTGCATAAGGTCCACCAGACCAGGGCCGGATTAACACAGGGGCACTTGGGGCACAGGCCCCGGCCCCCCACATGAAGTGGGCCCCCACCAAATGAACCGTCAAATGTCAATTTAAATTCATGTTCTTATTGTAGCTGGTAAAAGCCTACAAAAATATTGTCTAATTTGTCAAATTGTCTTCCTATATTTTAGTTACAATAGCAGAGCCTGAAATAACGGTCGGACATCAGACGATTTCCGACCAAATTACAGTTTTTCCGACCAAACGTTCAATTGGTCTGAAATTTTGTCCAGACAAATTTACTTGTAGACTTGCCACAAGTCGACTTCTTTTTTTTCACTTATGAGAGCCCTCTCGCAAAGCGAAAGGTTGAGCGACCGAAGGGCGGCTCAGCAAAATCGAAAAATCAGTGCGATCAGTTTTCATCAATAAGACTGGGTCTGAGCTCAGCATACCGCAAAGAATGCGGGCTCAGGAAACAAGATGGCAGCGTGGCTGTCAAATTTTTGATCTGTCAAAAGGTGAGTCTACGAAATGATCTAGTATACTATTATACTAGTATACTATTACACAAATTAAAAAGCACTGTTAGTGTTTAGCATAAACAATTATTTACTGTATGGCGGTATTTACCCAACGGAGGGAGTCAAAATGAATCGAAAAATAAGTCCGATAAAATTTGAAAATGTCCAATCAAATTTCATTTTGGCCGGGCAATTTTTGACCGTTATTTCAGGCTCTGCAATAGTTAAGTATATAGTACACTCCATTGTAAATTGCAATCCGAAAATTTTGATCTGTACACTACGTGAGATGTACATGTTCATTTAAACTTACTTTCATGTGGTACTTTTAATATATCTTCTAGCCCAATTCTATCATAGTGTACACAGGGTAAACTTTTTTGGGGGTGTCTGGCGGGCCTTATGCAGCAGACAATTTGTCTGGCAATGGATATTTTATACTTAGTAGATTGTAATTGTTCATTTTATCTTGGTTTCAGGTGGTACCTCCTATGTTTGATCCAGCCCATTATTGGGTCCCTTTTTGGGGGCCACACGCAGCAGGGGGTCCCCGGCAGACATCCATATCTGAATATGTTAGGTTACACAATAAATGTTCCTGTACTCGGATATTGGTACCTTGTTCGTTTGACCAAAATGCTCTGGGCTGCCGGTCTATATGTTACATCCACGGCTGAATGTCAGCAGACTCTATCTACCGAGGTCAGAGGGAGGAAGAGGATTACTTAGTGTATCAGACAGCGTTAACATCGAGAGGAGCTTGCAGTGTCATGTAAGTAGTACTCGGGAAAAGTTGTTGAAGGTTGCACAGAAATACATGAAGGCAGACGAATTAGGTCCAAAGGAGTATAAGAATCAAAGAAGAGAAGAAAGAACACTAGATTGGCAGGAAAAACCACTTCACGGCCGATTCCTGAGATGTACCGAAGAAGTGGCAAGTAGCAAGACTTGGGAATGGTTGAGGAGAGGAGAACTAAAGAAAGAAACTGAGGGTCTGATTACTGCAGCGCAAGACCAGTCTCTGCGGACGAATGTGATGAAGGCAAGGATCGAGAAGTCAGATGTCTCTTCTATGTGCAGAATGTGCAATGCGGCGGAGGAGACTGTATTTCACATTGTCAGCGAATGCAGAGTGTATGCTCAGAGTACAAAGGCAGACATGACAAGTTGGCCAAGGTGATCCCATTGGGATCTGTGTAAGAAGTACGGTGTCAAGGTGCAATCGAATTGGTACAACCATGTGCCGGAAAAGGTTGAAGAAACGGACCATGTCAAGATTCTCTGGGACTTCAACATCCAGACAGATCATGTTATAGAAGATAGACGGCCGGATGTTGTTGTCTTGGATAAACATGAGAAGATGTGTCATCTTATTGATATAGCTGTGCCGGGTGATAGTAGAGTAGCTTCGAAGGAGAAGGTACAGAAATGTCAGGATTTAGCGAGAGGACTCCGCAAGCTGTGGCAAGTCAAGGTGAAGGTAATTCCTGTGGTAGTTGGGAGCACAATTCCGAAGGCGTTGGAGAAACATCTCAAGGAGATAGGAACATCTGTTACAGTAGAAGGCTACAGAATTACTACAGAAGGCGGCACTCTTAGGAACAGCAAGGATTCTGCGAAAGACACTCGAGATCTAAGGCAACGGGACGTAGCTTGACTTGAGGTGTAACCGGCAGAAAGGAAAACAAGATCTTTCTTTTAATGCTGTGCTAATGCAAATAATAATAATAATATAGACTTATATAGCGCACGTATCCACCAAACCGCGGAGATGGTTTTTGCGATTAATGATGGGGGTAGTATGGTGATTAGGCCGGCAGTGCAGCCCAAAGAAAAGGTCGATACTTTAGATAAGTGGGTTTCAGCATTCCATGTGTTTATGGCCATTTTTATTGAGAAACACGTGCCTCAGGGTTAAGCTGTTTGTGTTGCGGAAATGGTTAGAATGATACCCTGATAAAAATGCGGTTTCTGTTTTACTGAATGGTTTTACTTATGGTTTTCGTATTGGTTATTTAGGTCCGCGGGTGTGTTGGGATTCAGTTAACGGTTTTATTGCGCGGCATCGTTGTGTTGTGCAAATATGCTTAATTTGACACGGCTGTTGACCTTGGCTTGGCTGGCAAAATCTGACATTAAATCTGCCTTCAGACTTCTCCCTGTTCACCCTGAGGATTATGAATTGTTAGGCTTCACTTTTGATGGTTTGTACTATTATGATAAATGCTTGCCTATGGGATGTTCTATTTCATGTTCACTGTTTGAATTGTTCAGTACATTTTTGGAATTTCAGGTTAAGCAGGTTGCTCATTCACAGTTTGTAACTCATTAATTAGATGATTTTTTGGTTTATTGGGACCTCTTTTCAGACTTGTGGGCAGGCACTTTTGACCTTTACAGGTTTATGCGAGGAGTTGGGTGTGCCTTTAGCGGTGGAGAAAACTTTAGGCCCAGTGCAGGTCATAACTTATCTTGGTTTAGAGATTGATACTGTTTCTCAGCAAGTTAGGGTGCCTGCGGTGAAGGTGAATGCACTCTGCAACAAAATTCATGCCGCACTTTGTAAGAAAAAACTTTCCCTTGTTGAACTGCAATCGCTTGTTGGTTCCTTGAACTTTGTTTGCAGGGCAGTGTCACCAGGTCGGGCCTTTTTGAGACGACTTATTGCTCTCTCTCTCTCTCTCGTGGTCTATCTAAGCCTCACCACCGGGTGCGCGTGTCCAAAGGGGCAAGGCTGGACTTGCTTATGTGGCTAGAGTTCTTGGAACACTTCAATAGGGTGTCCCCAATTTTGGGCAGTGCATGGGATGATTCTGTAGAGTTATTTACAGACGCAGCAGCCTCCGTAGGGTACGGTGCATTTTTTCAATGCAAGTGGGTCCAAGGTCGTTGGCCATCATGCATACTCGAGCACCCACCTTCTGTTGCATTTCTTGGATTTTTCCCGTTGCTGGTGGCTGTATTGTGCTGGGGTCCCCTGTTGGCAAATTGGCGGGTTAAGTTCCGATCTGATAATTCTGCAGTTGTTCATATTATTAATAGTCAAACATCACAGTGTGATAGGATTATGCATCTTGTTAGATTGTTTGTGTTACATTGCCTGAAGTACAATATCGTCTTTAAAGCGGTGCATGTCCCAGGGGTTTCTAATGTATTGGCTGATTCTTTGTCACAGGTCCACTGTTTTGTTAATTTGGTGGCAAACCTTTAACACGATAACAATGTAATGCAGTACTTCAGAATGCACTTGGTTTTTGTGGCCTGGGTGATCTACGGATTCGGGCTCATTCTTTTCGTATTGGTGCTGCGACAGTGGCACATGGCTTGGGGGTCCCTCTTGCTGAGATTCAGCGCATGGGTCGTTGGCGTTCTGATGTGGCACTTGCTTATATTAGACCCGAACCATTATGTGCTTTGCCTGGCATTAGCATGGGGTAATTAATTCTTCATTTGGGTTGTCTTTTTGGATTTGTGCAGGTGGCGTGTGGATTGTGGGGGATTCCCTGATTCGTTGGGCCCAGCGTTCCTTGCCAGTCAGTGTTCCTGTACTTTGGAGGGGTAGAGGCGGGGCCAGGTTAAGTGACCTTTCGGCCCTACTTTCATCAATGCCCAAAAATGCCCCTCCACCAGCAGTACTAATTATACACTTGGGTACAAACGACCTCATTGCTATGGATGTATATTCAGTTCGCCAGTCAATTTCTATTTTCATGGAGTGGGTTCGCGCTCAGTTTCCACATACTCTTGTTTTCTGGTCTGAAATTTTGCCGCGGATTTTTTATTTTGGCGCTCATTCTCAGAAAAGCATGGAGCAGCAGCGTAAAAAGATCAATAGGTGGATGCGCACTTGCTGCCAGCGAAATGGGTGCATGGTTTTGCGGCACCCACAGTTCATTTGGTCAGATTTGTCACTCTATAGGTTTGATGGTGTCCATCTCTCGGAAGCTGGCAATGCTGTTTTTGGTGATAATTTCACTGCTTGTATTAATACTCTTTAATTTTTGCCTGTGGGTTTTGCTGTTTGGGGTTCTGTAAATTTTCTTGGGGCGCGCGTTTGGCAGTTTTTTGCAGAAAATGACAGAAAAATATTATTATAATTTATTATTATAAGTAAGTATTATAATTAATTTTGTAGGTCAAATTGTATCAAGTAATTTCTACTTGTAAAGGCCAAGGTTATGTAATTTTTATTACGATAGTGCCTTCCGGGTTTCGGTTGGGCTATCTTAACTGTCACCCTCGTTTTCCAACTTGGGGAATTTCTGATGTGTTAGTAGGACTGGGTTACACTTTATCTTTGTTAATTAACGGTAAAGTTAGATTTAAGGTGCCCCTCGTTTTCCAACTTGGGGAATAACAATTTGTGTATGTTTTTAAAATACTTCATTGATAGGTGCACTGTGTGCATAGTTGGATGGTTAAGGCAAGGTGTGTTGACAGGTTGTTCACTTGTAGAGATCAGGTTTTCGACCTGTATCGGGGTCATTGGACCCCAAGTGTTCATGTGGTGTTGTGTGTGGATACACATGGGCGTGGTGGTCCATTGTATTTTATGTTGGTAAGGACATGATTGCCCTTGTGGTGGCCACATGCGATTATGAACGAATGGTTCATAAATTTATGTTGGATGGACGTGGTATTCCATCTGTTACATGTATGTCCTGTGCGTTTGTCCAAGCCGGTTTGCCCTGTGTCCGGTATCCGGCTCCTTGCCATTTTCAAAATTATTGTCTATTTGGTGTTATTATATTTGATGTTTAATTTGCAGGTTTGCATTTAAATAAATTGCAGTGTCAAGCTGTGGCGAGAAGTCAAATAGTTGGTCATTGCCCCTTTTTGTTGTCTAAGTATAATATGATTCACTCATCTGCCCATGGAGAATTCCATGATACCATCCGGCCGTACGTGTCATATGACATGTTTGATGTAGCCTGTAGTATTCTTCACTGCAACTGGTATTGCTTTATTGTAATAAATGGAAGTGTAAAATTTAAATCTCCACGACCACGTTGATATAATTTATTTTGTATTTATTTATTTTTACTTTTTTTTTTTTTTACTTTTAGGCCTAGAGTATAGTGTAGAAGTAGCTTGCATCTGCAGCTTATGTCATCGCAAAAAATCAATACACCTCTCAACACTGTTGAGGTAGCCGACTTCTTTGAATTGTCTTTAACAATTCCACTAGGGCCTTTGCAAAAAACTTTGTAAACAGCATTTGCATTTGCAGACTTCATGTTAGGAAATTCAGCTTCTCACAACGAGTTGTTGACCATTGGAACAACTTGCCAAATGAAATTGTCTGAGGTCCTTGTAGGTTATATAAAGCACTTTAAAACAAATTTGAACACATTCTGGAAAAACCTAGACTGTAAATTGATATCTAGATAATTATTGCACTTCGATTTAAATTATTGTCTGCAGCTACTGTACTACATGTACCCCTCTTTTGGTACCAACTGATTTATTTCTTTGACGAGACGGGTCAAATAAGCCTTTGTTTGTTTTTTGTTTTTTTACCGCCCTAAGTATACAAGCAAGATACAAACAAGAATACTGGCTGTTCAGTAAATGCACATTAATAAAAAATTGTCTTTACAAATAGCAATCTTTTTTTATATAAACACTGTGTTGCATAATGTAATTTTTCTTAACAAGTACTTTCATTTATATTTTATATTTTTTATAAAATTTTTGATAACATTTTTCTTGCCTAACGCCATGTGCTCATCAGTGCATACGTATGGCAGTCGTAGTGCATCAAAAGGTAAATTATACACAAAGTTAAAAAAGAAGAAGCATTGCCTCTTGTGGTACTCGGTTTTGGAACAACCTTAGACCGGATCTGAAGATGTTTCCTTCACTTAAGTCATTTTCATATAAACTGAAACAATACCTCTTGAATTCATACATGAATAATTTAGTGATTGTTATATGATTGAATGTACGTTCTAAAAGCCATTTACCTTACATTTACTTATCATGTGCATGTATCTTTTCAATATGAGTTCTCTCGTCTCACTGTCTTTTTAGTTTTTTTTTTTGTCCTTGTCATGTTAAAGTGTTGTCTGTCCTAGGGAAAGTATAAAAGCAAATTTGCTTCACTTTTTCCTCCATTGTTGGCCATGATGGTACACATGTTTCCATACTGTACCCGTGTGTAATGCTTACTTGATGTTACCAGCTTAAATAAATCTATATGTAATTGTAATTTGCCAACATGGAATAAATGTCCATTGAATTGAATTGAATCTGTTTGTTTTTCTCCAAAATAAAAGATGTTTCACTCACATTTTAAGTAAATAAGTATTGAAACTCCAGTGTAATTCAAAAGGGCATCTATTATTTATTATTGCATGACTGTTATTAATAGCAGTGCATGTGTTGTTTTATGTATCAGTAAATCAGTTTAACACAATTTCTTCTTTTGTTTGTTCCTCAGATGTCAACTCTTCGGGATCATATGAAAGAGAAGAAACCTTATATCTCCTCTATGCGCATCAAAGTCATCGGGTTTGATGAGTCAAAATCAAATAGATTTGTAGCTGCTGATTGTACAGAGGCAATCGAGTTAGTTGTGTATGACCAACAAAAACTGCATTATTTCAAGCTAGGAGCTACACTTATGCTATTTAATGTAAACACGAAATATCAGTACAAGGCTCCACGACTGGAAGTTGGAGAAAAATGCAAAGTAAGGTGCACAGGAAATTTTGATCTTCCAGATGAAATCCAGAGCAGAGCAGAGATATTGTTGAGAGGCAACACTGCTGAGTTTGTCAGCATAGACAAAGTTTCAACATCACCACTCAAAGAGATGATGGCCATCAAAGGACAAGTAGTTGAGGTAGATATTTATGTCTTCAAATTCACAACAGTGCATACATTTATACAGATGTCTTTACTTTACATTTCAAATTTTACTTTTGGAATGTAGTGCTCTTTGAAAATTAAGTTGAAGGTAGTTGATCACTTCAACTTCATACATATAATACTATTAAGTTAAGTTGATCATACTTTTTAGGCATAACAAGAATGCTGTGTTTGCGGTAAGATGTTCACGAAAATGAGTAGGATTAGGTAGTTAGGGATTTTCTTTATTTCGGTAAATTTTTTATATGGATTAAGATCGATGCACATGTATCCATGCAATGTGTAAGATACATGCATTTATGTGCAATGCAGATATTAGTAAAATATAATATAAAATAATTACAGGAAAAAATTAAACAATAAGGCCAAACGAAACGAAAAAATACATGTGTTTCCCATTACATTGAAAAACAATTAGGGTGGGTAGGTGGGCAATATCTTTTTTTTTTTGCTCTAATTTTTTTAGCCAAAAATATTAGGGTGGGCTGATGGTAATTTTTTTTTGCGCACTCATTTGTAACAGTTAACAATAATGACAATGTCAGATTTAGGACTGTACATGTTAATACTATCTACCAGCACTGTACATGTGTATATTCACTGGTTGAGTGGTTTAAGAATATCTTAAATTTAACGTTAGAAAGCAGATGGTTGTGAGTATAAACAGTGAAGTTAATCGCAGTACTAGCAAAGGCTTTAATGATGAAGTTTGTGTCTTTGATATCCGGGGGACCAAGGCGAAAACCTGTCTAAAGTGTGTCTTGATATTGCAGATATCTCATGATTTTTGTAGAGACCAATTTGTGGGCACATTTAGCGAAAGTCAATGCAAATACCCCACCAACCCGCTGCTATCCGCCATATTGCGTTTCACTACCTCGAGTGAGGCGAGCTCCGTCGTCAAGCAAGCAACAGGGCCACAGCATTATGTGTATGCAATCCTGGTGGGCCAACGAGTGCTCTATTATCAAGTAAAATTAAAGTCCACTAACCAATACAACTTAACTTCTTACTCACATGTAGTTAACAAATTCGGAGGGAACCTTTTTTTATGCGCAGTATTTGTTCTTCACTCGACGCAGGTCTATCCAAGACTGACTGCTGACTTAACCTGCACGCACTATAAGTTAAGATAGGCAATGTGACGTGCATGTGGTGTGCATGTGATCATCTCGTGCAGCCATGCCCAAAAAAAAGGTCACGTAGGCCATGGCGAGTGCGCCACCAGCGCCACACTACCCACTCCTTTAAGATGGATGTGACCTCACATCCCCAATTTAAAAATTATCTTCCCTAAATGTTTACACAAAGCTTGCAACTTTAAGGCACAATTATAAAACAATACTGATTTATATCAACCTGTGAAACTTTCGCAATAAAACCACTTCTAGGCAACACGTGTCACAAAACTTCGTAATGCAGGCCTCGGCCTTGCTCAATATCAAAAACGTCTTTGGACAAATAAACAATTTGGCCATTTCAGAAACCTTTTAATTTTATAAAAACGATCACTTTAAGTAACTTCAAATGTCTTTTAAAAAGTTTAAAGAGTTAGAAAACGCGATCGCTTGAACATCTACCGTCGATTTGGGCCCCAGGATTGTTCTGTCGCGAATTGTTCTTGAACAAGTCGAGCGGCGACCTTCCCTTGCTCATCCATGAGTTCCCTGATGGTGCGGTGCAACAGCCGATGGGTCCTTCCCTGGATAGTTGTCTGGGTCCCTTCATCCTTCGTATCCTTCGTCTGTACACTCACCGGATTGGTGACGATCGCTGGAATGGGGCTGGGGGTGGCGAGAGGCAATTCACGGGCATGGTCCTGGGGGTGGAGGAGACTCGAATCCTTGAACAATCTCCCTCTCTACGCTCCCAGGCTCAAGGCTAACTATGTCAAGGTTTTCCATATCCCTCCCTGGAGTGCGTGGGACCTCGGGTTCAGGCGATGACTGTCTCCTCTGTGGTCCAGTCGGCTTCTACCGCGACCAGCTTGGTGGACAGCATGCCAGTGACGATCTACGTCATGCTTGCGGTTGAAGGACTGGGAGCAGTAATGGCACTGGACACGGTTTTTATGGCGGTGCTGGTCATCGATGTGTCTCCTGAGATTGGTCTGGGAGGTAAACTCTTTGTGGCATTCCCAACATTTATTCAATTTCGCCAGGCTTCTTATGGGTGATCGGCTCCTGTCTCGAACCGTCCTGTCAAGAACATCAACAGATAACAGTAAATTAGTAACACCAATCACCAAGTCTATCTGGGGGCTTACGCTTGCGCCTCGGTGGTACGCTCTTTGATAGTTCAATGTCCAAAAGTGGCATAACAGGATTTTCAGACACTTGTGTTAGCGCTGTCTCGGGACTGATGCCGGAATCTGGCACGCTGTCTACTGTAACTATCATGTCCGAGGGCGAATCCGAATCCGGCTCAACATCACAATGACCGGTTCTTCATAATTGTATGCATTGGGCACCTCATCCCTGACTGGTGCCGCGGCAACGTCATTCAACCATTCCCTATCTACTTCCCCATGGTAAGGTTTGAGCAGATTCGTGTGCACAACTTTGGGTGTGTGCCTACAGCTTTTCTGCACCCTAACAACTACATCTGTGAGAACTTTCATGATAAGATAGGTACCGTCAAACTTCGGTTGTAGTTTGGGGGAAATCCCCACCTGTCTAGTATTAATTATCATCATGACTGCGTCACCAACTCGGTACTTATCGTTGGTCGCCTTGTTATCATTATGGCGGCGCTGATAGCAGGCTGCTTTCTTGAGATGTTTCCTAGTCACGTCATGAGCAGCGTCTAGCCTTTTACTCGGAGTAACCACATATTCATGTTGTGTCACTGGCTCATAGGAAATAGTTGGATTACAAAGGAGATCGATAGGAAGTTCAACTTCCCGACCAAACATCAACATGTTCGGTGAAAGACCGGTGCTCTCTTGGGGCAACGCTCGATACGCCATCATTACAGTGGGCACATGCTGGTCCCACACTGTAAAAAATAACCGCGGGTTTTACAGTAATTTGCGTAAATATTTTACCGCGAAATACGTTTCCCGGTAATTACAGTCGATGACTGTTATTTTCCCTTTTTTTACCGTTGTATACTGTAAACCTCACGATCTTTGGCGTAAACGCCTGTATTATCATCTGGCCTCTTGATGGCGCATCAGTCAGTGCCAATTGCGCATGCTCATGCTGTGATGTCAGTTAGCAACAACTAGCAATGCGCACATCACGACTAGCTCGCTTGGAGAATCCGTCGTAGGCGAAGAGGTAAGTGAATAACTTTTAATCTATTTAAAATCACAAGCATCCAATGATGATAAGTAGGGACAAACATACTATGTGATTACTTTTTGTTGAATAGATTACGCTGATTAGTATTTTGCTGCATCGTATTATCTTGTAAGCTTTTAAATGTTGGTGTATTTATGCGTACATGTATGTATCGGCCATTTTTATGTATTGGGTCAAAAATCATGCATATCAATCAGCTCAAAATGGTTCGTGAGTTTGTACATGCGGAGAACCCTGTCTATTGATTTGGCTCAGGACAGTGGCCTGCAACTCAACAGTATTTATGAATGCTGTTTATAAATGAATGTTAGTTTTTTAAAATTCAAAACACTCTTCCAATCCAGAGTAGAATTTTGTTGCACAAATTTTGCAAGAAACATTTATTACACATAAGCAGTTGTTTGTACAGTAGACCTCAAGTCTTACAAAGATCATCTTACATGTCTTAGAACTTGTGTAAAGCTGTTTACAAGAGTATATGAGAGAATAAATCAATGGATTCTTGCTGAAGTTCTAGCTCAGTTGCAGATACTGGTACCTACAATTTGTTGTAAGGCATTATTTCCAATTTTGGCACAAATCAATTTGTACAAAAATTTGTGTACATGTAGACTGATTTGTAACGATTTAAATTATTAACCCGTTGAAGTCTATACATTCTTTATACTTCCAGGTGTTTGATCGGGATAAACCCAGACCGAGGCTGTAAAGTGCAAGCGAACAATAAGAAACGGTAATGTATCAACCCCAAGCTACTGACCCTGACAAATACCATCCAAGACTTCCAAACAAACACGTTTCTCAGCTAGTCCAGTGTGTGTGGGAAGTATGACATTAGTATGGTAGTGCCAGTGAAAGTGGTTGGTTATTGCACATTTAAAAATATTGTGGAAAGTTTCAAGTTTGCAGTTTAGATGTTAAAAATATGAAATATTTTTTGTGACTTTAATTATATTCCTCACGATTTCATTATGAACGGTGTGGTGGAAAAACAAATCGGCATAATGTTTACAGTGAGAGAGTTTTGAAATATAAAGATTTCCATTTTACAAAAATATTATGAGAAGTAAAATGAAATGTAAATGATCTAGGTAAAATTCAGGTTTTTTCTGAGCTCATTTTCTAAAAATATCGCTAGACTTTAAACATCATGATGTAACCGGTTTAAAATGACATTTTATTTGATAATCTTCCACTTAAAAATCTGTTAGCATCCAATGACGTCACATTTCAAATATATGGGTCTTTACTTTTTGTACAGGCAATCTTCGGTTGACCCTTGAATCTCCATGATATTCAGTCAAAACAGTGTTGAATTAGAATTTTCAATGAAAAATTCTCCATAAAGAAATGTTCAGACCCATATACTTGTTGACTTCCAATGACGTCATGTTTCAGATTTCATACTGTTTTGATGTGAGATTTGGACTTGTGATATGTTTTCCTTCTTTCTGAGGAGGACTCCGTTTATTGGAAAATATTTTCAGGACAAAACTTAATTTGACCTTAGAGTCCCTCTTGAAGTATAAAATTTGTAGTGTCAATGCTTGGTACTGGTACAATGTACAAGTGTTCTGAAACTCAGTTTACATTTTGAAAATATGTTGTGACTAATTATTTTCTTCACAACTTCATATTATGAAAATGTGGGAAACAATAGTGCTTACACTGTACAGTAAGGGTTGCTGATTTTGGGTGTTATGAAATGTAACAGATCTTCATTGTACTTTACAGAAGTATGATGAAAAGTAAAATAAAAAGTACGTGATCTGAATTTAGATCTTAATTATGAATTGGTTAGTTTCAGTGAGAGTTTTTGTTACTGGTACATACAAGTGCTCTCAAACGTTAAAGTTTGCAGGTTAGATTTTGAAAATATGAAACAGTTTTGTGACTTTAATTATTTTCCTCACAATTTCATATTACAACAGTGGAAAACACAGTGCTTAAAAAAAGTTGCTGATGTTTGGTGGTATTAAATGTAAAGTATGAAATTGGTAAGTCTTCAAGTGTTCTGAAATGTTACAAGTTTGCAGTTTAGATTTTGAAAATATGTATATTTTTACTATTTCATAATTACGAACATAAAAAGAGTTGCTGATGTTAGATTCATTTTAAATGCATTGGAAATAAGTAACCTAAGTAACCATTAGGGTTATACTGTGTGTATATTTTGTGAAGACTGATGTACTTGCGTTCAATGTCATTATTACTAGGGCCTAATTTCATAGCTGTTAAGTGGAAAATATTTTAAATTAAGAACCGGTTCTGACCATTACTCCTAATGACATTTTGACTGGAAACTGTTGTCCAGTAAAATATTTAGGTGCTGAGAACAAATGTGTGCAATATCAGCTCATGAAATTTTGACTATGTAAATGTTGTTTACTCATTTTTATTCTAATGGGGACTGGCCAATGAATTGATGCAAAAAGGATGTTTATTTTATGTGTATAGGTCGCCATTTTTCGAAGATTGCCTGAAATTGTTTACATCTCATTGGCTACATGTAAACTTGCCAATATTTACCAAAGCTTTTATTTTGTACGTGTATATTGGTTTATATAGCATGCCCATCATTTCAAAATAAAAGTTGTAACTCAGAATCATTCTTGTCAGTACATCTTTTTCATATGTCAGTGACTGAAAGAACATATCAGAGGCATAATGACCTATAAGTGTTGGTGCTGAGTAATACAACATGTTTTTATTTAAACCGTGATAGTTTGTGTTATTCACATCAGGAATTCCTTTTCATTTTATGTCATTTTAATTAGTACTGTTATCAGGCTACATATAAACTCCTTTGAGGATGGCCTCGCAGTTGTAAATTAGTGTTAGTTTAAGTAATAACATTCAATCTCAAAGTGGCATATTTTGCAGGAAAATGGTAAATTTTTACAATATACTGTAAACAAATCTTGTAAATTTTACGGTAAAAAGACTGGCAGCCGATCTGCCAACCAACCCTTGTAATTTGCAATTTTTACCTTTTTTTTTTACTGTAAAACATATTACAGAAAGCTGTAAATTTTCAACAGTCCACTGTAAAAAAAATACATTGATTTGATGTACTTATTTTACAGGAAATTGTAATAATATTTACAGTGAACTGTAAAATTTACAGTAATAAACTGTAAACGCTTTTACAGTATTTGAAATGTGGACTAAATTTTACAAGGGTTGGTTGGCAGATCGGCTGCCAGTCTTTTTACTGTAAAATCTACAATGTTTTTTTTACAGTGCATGAGTCCTTTTGGTTCTCTGATGCGTACGATGACAGCATAACCTTCAAGGTTCTATTGAATCTCTCCACTTGCCCGTCGCTCTGTGGGTGATAGGGAGTTGTGCGGGTTTTGTCAATCCCAAGTAAGGCGCAAGTCTTTTGAAAGACCTCACTTTCAAACTGTCTTCCTTGGTCGCTGTGCAGGGTCCTCGGTACGCCAAAACGGCATATAAATTCATTGACAAGGACATTTGTAATGGTTTCTGCAGTTATACAAGGCACTGGGTATGCCTCTGTCCACTTCGTAAAGTAGTCCGAAATAACAATGTATCGATTGCCTGCCTCTGTGGTAGGGAAATGGGTCCGTTATATCAATTGCCACGCGTTCAAGTGGGACCCCTGCTATCTGTTGTTGAAGTGGTACTCTCTTTGTTTTGCTGGGTGCTTTCTGTGGCACATTCAAGCAGCCTCTGACCCAATCCCTTACAGACTCACTCATTTTCGGCTAGTAAAAACGACTACGGGTCTTCTCCAGCAACTTCGTCATTCCCAGATGACCTCCTGTAGGTGAGTTATGCAGTTACCGAAGTACCTCTCCTCGCAAACTGCGAGGAACCACCAATGGTTAGCGAATATCTTTTCCTTCGTCATCTTCCCACCTTCGGCACAACACACTTCCTCGCAAACAGAGTTGCTTCCATGCACCCCAAAATGTCTTTAACTCAACTCCATCCGCAGAAATCTCTTCCCAAGTTGGTCTGTTCTCCCCAATCCCAACCAACTAATTATCTTGCGAAGAACCAGATCTTCCCACTGTTGATTACGAATATCTATTGAAGACATTCCCTCAAGCCAGTTGGCAGGGACAGCCATTGCCTGGTATACGGTCTACTTTTGTATGTGCTGGAGATGTCCCACCAGATTTTGTTTCAGTGTCATATATTCTTGGAACCTCAGGGCTTCATCAACCATCTCCTGGTCCACCTCTGCATCAGTCATACTTCCTGTGGGTCACAAACACTGGTGACATGGAATTCTGGACAGAGCATCGGCATTGTTGTGCTGGCGTCCTGGTCGATGTTCAATGCTGAAATCGTACTCTGCAAGTAATTGTAACCACCTGGCCACCTGTCCCACGGGTTCTATGAAGACAAATAGCCACTCAAGTGCCCCATGGTCAGTTCTCAAATGAAACCTTCCGGCCATACAGGTAAGCCCGGAAATGCCTCACGAAGTAAACTACTGCCAGCATTTCTTTTCTGGTTACACAATAGTTCCTTTCTGCCTTAGTCAAGGCTCGGCTTGCATAAGCGACGACTCGCTCAGTGCCATCTTGTTTTTGTGATAGAACGGCGCCAATTCCGAAATCGCTAGCATCTGTGTCAAGTGTAAAAGAAGCAGTTACAGACGGATAGGCGAGTATGGGTGAGGAAATCAACCAAGACTTCAATTCCTGGAATGCCCTCCGACAATCATCCGACCAACTGAACACTGACTCCCTCTCCTTGACTCAGTGAGTCTATGCAATGGCTTAGCCAACTCTGCAAAGCCTGGCACAAAGCGCCTGTAGTAAGATGCAAGGCCCAGGAAACTGCGTACCTCTCTAGCTGGAGGGAATGTGCCCGAGATATTCCACTTCCCTCTGAAATAAGTGTCACTTGTTCGGCTGAAGCTTCAGGCCAGCTTCTTTAATCCTGCCCATAATCAAGTCCAGGCGCCTTAGATGTTCATCGAATGTTCTACTATAAACAGTTATGTCGTCTAAATACACAAGGCATATCTCCCATTGTAAACCTCGCAAAACCCGGTCCATTAGGCGCTCAAACGTTGACGGAGCATTACATAGCCCAAACGGCATTACTTCGAACTGATACAATCCGCTGGGCGTGACAAATGCCGTCTTGTCTTTATGTTCGTCATCCATAGGGACCTGCCAGTACCCAGAGTCGAGATCGAAAGTAGAGAAGAATTTGGACCCAGCGAGGGTGTCTGCAAATGCTGTTTACAAAGTTTTTTTGCAATGACCATAGTGGAATTGTTAAAGACAATTCAAAGAAGTCGGCTACCTCAACAGTGTTCAGAGGTGTATTGATTTTTTGCGATGACATAAGCTGCAGATGCAAGCTACTTCTACACTATACTCTAGGCCTAAAAGTAAAAAAATATATAAAAAAATAAATAAAAAATAAATTATATCAACGTGGTCGTGGAGATTTAAATTTTACACTTCCATTTATTACAATAAAGCAATACCAGTTGCAGTGAAGAATACTACAGGCTACATCACACATGTCATATGACACGTATGGCCGGATGGTATCATGGAATTCTCCATGGGCAGATGAGTGAATCATATTATACTCAGACAACATCAATTTTAATATCATCACAAGAAAAATGCATCGTCATGTAAGGTTGTGGATAACAACTTTTATATTATTCGAACCTTCGAATTTTTGTAAATTATATACAATCTTTAAAAGAAGATAGTACAATAATCACTCAACAGATTGAGAAGAATTGATGTCATGATGACGACAACGTGTGGCACTTTACGTCACCTTGAGTGCACATTTCCAAAATTCATTCTAGTGCATTGTCAACTTTACATTTTGCAAAATGTGTAAATTACACGAAGCCTTATAAAATCAATACCCAGAATTTGGTACTTCATACAGTTAGATCATAATGTGGATGACACAGAAAGTGTAACGTCATAATAACGTCCCAGGTATCGAATTAAACCAAAGTTTGGATATTATTTCCAGAAACCATAACTTCTGAAGCACACAATGGATTTTCATAAGCTATACATCATATGAAAGGTCTTTTAAAACTGAACTTATGATGCTGAGACATGACCTCAATTTGACGTTGTCTTCTGGTTCAGAATTCATCTCAAAAACTAATAAACATTTTTCTAAATTTTCACATTGTGTAAACCTATAAATTTGCTAAAAAACCATGGTGATTAACGTTAATCCCGAACACCGTGTGTTTGTTCAAACAAACATAAGCTCTAGTTTTATTTATTGTGTACTATTTTTGGCATGTTTATATGTCATAGTTTGTGTTAAATCAGTATATCAAAATTTACCCCCGAATTGTCGAAGTTTTAACGAAGCGTTCGTGACGTACACAAAGGCAGAGAATTTCTATACATTCTCGTGGAGATAGGCAGTATGTTGGTTTGGTGCCAGACTTTGATCGGGTAATAAACACTAAGCCCCATTGTATTATAGATTGTATGGAAATTAAACTTAACTCATATTGACCTAAATGATTTAAGCTTTACAACATGCTGGCAACGTGTTTTACACAAGACTTGCGTAATACAAACATGCACTCGAATAGCGATAACCCAGCCACGGATGTACCGTGAAACGCAGCGTGCAAACCCCATCTCATGCGGTCGGAACACACACCGAAGGCAATGCTAACATTACGGTGTTATGCATATAACTAATACCCTGAGTCTTTCTCGCTTTAAAAAGCACCTCTTTCGTTGGAGCCTTCCAGCCTTCTTACTTGGCAGAATATCGTTGGAATTGCATCTGGTAGCAGCATGGCCTTATAAGCCATACCGAACTGGCTGAAGGCCCGTTCAAAGCATGTCTGCTCGAAGTGTGCACTTTATATGTATAAGGGTGTTCCGTCGGTCCCTACCAATTCGCTCTGGTCAGCTTCACTTTAGCCGTCCAAATACGTCTGTATTTTGGATCAGACGGAAATCGGTGTAGACTAACACCGTCTTTGGTGGTGTTGCTGCAACCTGCAGCGACACACCTCGATGGCATTATCGAAAATAATAAGCTTCAAACCTGACAGAAAACTTTAAGGAAACTTTTTCTAGCAACACTCTGCATGCAGTGGTGCGCTGTATACGACGCATACTTGGGCATGTGCATGCTGTGAATCGCGGATCGGGAATCGCCTAAGTGTAAGTCACGAATTTTATGCTAATGAAGGGATATGGGCGTGTCGAAAAGCACCCCCTAAATTTAAAAATTAATATTTTTATGGTATAAACGTGAGGGAAAAAAATTACAAATGACATATATGTTCCAGTAGGCATAGTGATAAAGAATGATGGTGCAATCCCATTCAATGACACTCCATCTTTGTTGACTTTTTGTTTTTGTTTTTCAAGATGCATTTTTCATACAAATTGAAATACAGTGAATCCGTATTTGACTATTTCCAATGTTTGTCCATTTGACAACGGAAATTGAGGGAATAGTAGGCTTATTGTTTGAAGGTACCAATAATGACCAATTGGTCAAATTGGGGAAACGTGTAGAAGAGACGGATATTTTCAGATCCTTTAGTAGCAATAGCTAAGCTTTCATGCCTCACTCGGCAATCATCAGTTGCATGTAATGGTCCAAATTAACAAACCGGGTGGTCTCCTGTCTTATTTTTTTTATAGATAAGACATTGAATTGATGTTGTTTTCAAACAGTTGTAATGTGTCAGTTTTGTTTGTGTGAGAGTTCGTTGATTTTATGTGATTTGTTCCTCTAATAAGGAAAGCAGAACCCTTTCCTTACCATTGTCGACTTTAGTCGACCAAGCTTTCACACAAAAAAGCACTCAAGCCTGAGCACAAAGGCCATTTGTTATAAAGCTGTAGTTTTGTCCATGTTCACCCTCCATACCCAAGCTTACAATGGTTGGAAAGAGCAAGATCGGATCTTTCCATTGATGGTGAAATAGAATAAGGTTGCTATTATGCAATCCCTTCAAATTGGAGTTGAAAGATCCGAAATGCCAAACACCTACGGAGCGCCATGTGTTTGTGTACAAAATAGTGTTTGAGTTTACAGATCACACTGAGGAAACAAAGACCAAGAACTTGGACATTTATTGACCAATCTTAATGTTTTTTGGATTTTATAGAAGAATTCAATAAGTAAGATATTTTTTATTATTTATTTTGCTGTAAAATGATATCTTCAAGGTGATAATAGAGTTTGTAAAATTGGTCTTTGAACACAAGCTTTCTGTTGTGTAAGAATGTATGCTTCACGCTTGAGTGGTCAAACAATTCGGTACTGAGAGGGTTAAGGGTTTATTTGGTTCTTCGAAAAAACCCAGAGTGGTATGGTGGGAGCGAGTTTCTCAGTTGATCCTTTTGGATCTGTGTTTGTGAGATTTGCTCGGATTAGTTTCTCCCGAATATTTCCGAGAGTTGTGGGTTTTGTTGTATCAGCGGCCAGTGTTTGTTTACTGCTTGTTTCACGTCTTTGTGGTTAACCAACGGATTATAGGTTGTTGAGAAAACCAGTGGTACTTCCTTGTTTTGTTTACATTTTGGTAGCTTGTGAATCAGTTTGGCTGGATTTGCCATTGACACTTTGTGCGTTGCGTTGTTTATCTTAGTTTGAGCATAGCCTCTGGCTGATAGTTTTTGTGAGAAAATCTTGACTTTTTCTACGAAATCTTCCTCATTGTTGGTATTTCTCGCATATCGGAGTTTCTCCGTAGATAAATGCTTTGAATACATGGGGTGGGTGTGATGAGGTTATGTGTAGAAACTGATATGTTTCTGTTGGTTTCTGATATGTTTCTGCTTTCCTTAAACTCAACTATTGAACAAAATACCCTACCAGAAATCGGGACCAGAGAATTACAGAAAACCCTTTATGGTATACAACCCACCAGGACACAAATTACACAATTACCGAAGTGTGCAATGTGCATGGAGGTATACCCACATTTTTCCGCACTCCCGGAACCTGGAAGGAACGAATACCGCTTCTCTAACAACAAACCTATAAGGGACACACCTGGCCTAAACTGATTGGACCAAAAAGATCCATCTTTTATTACCAATTTCCGCATACGGAAGGAAAAATAAAATCCTGAGTATACTCATTCCAGCTCCAAACGGAGCTCCTTATCACATACCAAAGAAAGGTACAGATCATTTGATCTTTTCTTACAATATTCCACACACAGGAAATAGAAAATCAACCTTTCTAATAGGTAAAACTTGTAGCTTTGCATGGTGAGGATGATAAGTAAGACTAATTGCGGTGACACCATGTGGAATCTCAATTGAGTAGTAATTCTCCTGAGGACGATCAGAGCATACTGATCGAAACGTCGAGTTGGTCCCCCAGTTCTTTTCAGAACTAATTACTACTCAATTGAGATTCCACATGGTGTCCTGATTAGTCTTACTTATCAACCTTTCTAATGTTTGAAAAAACACAACCACAAGAAAATGCGCTTGTCTCAACAACCATTTGCTACATGGAAAAAAACCACTTCCCGCGCTTTTTTTCGTTTTGCTCTAATCCATCTGATTGCACTGCGGTCTTTTTGAGTTACTTTGAAGTTCTTAATGAGCTGCTAATGACTGATAACTTTAACAATGAGCGGAAACATAACAGATTACCGCATGCGGTTGGTTCTTAATTAGCGGTCGCCAAATGCAAGTGAAACTAGGTCTTGACTTCTTGCCACACTGATTCGGATGATCAGTTTTTCTCTGCATATGGGTTTGTATCTCAATAGGGCTACTGTGTGTTCTTGATGACTATTTTTGAGTACTAAAGTAGCTGATATTGGCGAATAGTTGGTGAATTTACAACTACTTGAAAAAATCCGCAGTTCATTCCACAACAGTAAGCCTCAATTGGCGATTACTACTTCCAGACACGCCACTTTTTACATTTTGGAATTTTTCATTGTTGAAAGTTCCCATCCCGTTTACATATTTATCTTCACTTGCGTAACTCTTTGGGGCATTATTTTATTAAATTTTTTTTTTAATCTGGAGGCCTCGCTATCGGGACGGGTCCCGCAACGCATTTTGACGGGGATACCTTATGCCTGGATCCGGTCCACACCTTTTTCCGCACTTTATTGTAGTGATATGCAGTTATAACATAAATTAATCAGACAAGTAATTATTGTTATTAAAATGATTCCCTTGCTTTACGCGCGAGCTGCATGCGTGCGAAAGCGTATGCGTGAGTTGATCTTTCTATGAAAATAATATTTTGTTCTAGAATAAAGATAATAATAAGTAAAGAGGTTAAATATGTTTGCTGATGGAATAAGGAGTCAGAGATTGATCGGGATAAAGAGAGGAACTGATCAGTTTGCATCAGTGACTAATAAAATAAGTGATCGTCAACTAGTAATCCTGTCTCATTGTTGTCTGTTTATCCAATCTTTGGCTCAATCGATGAACCCCGCACTTCGCACGAAGTCATTTACAATCACTCGTACGAGAGAACTTTACAAATGGTAACACGGATGGGGTGGACTTTTCTTCTTCTACTCCTTTCGGACGAGGGGACTGACCGTTGAATCTGGAGCCGATTCCAAGCCGACTCGAGGAGAATCATCATCTACAATTAGTCCGAAACGCTATCGACCAAGCTTTGCCGCCGTCGCAACGACAAACTATTGTTGTGCGTGTATCGGTAGAGGGCGGAAGCGTGGAGCTGTAAAGTCGTGAACGACTCAACACCTGGACGCTCAACGCACATTACGTTACACAACGAACACGAACTAAAACCAAAACAGAACGAAAGGTCGGCTCAACTCCTCACGAATCGACCTCGTCGTAGACTAGCCTGCAGACAACGGTGTGGAAACGAAAGTGAGAAGAAGATAAAACTAAAACAGAAAAAACGACCCAGGCCAAGGAACAAGACTACCGTACTGGTATTTATTTGTTGAAATCACATTAACAAATGTATAAATGTAGCCAGTGCAGTATTATTGTCGGAAGTTCATAATCATTAATTACTAGTTGTAGTTGGTTGTACTGTATTTGTACGGTAACGTACATGTAGGTAGTGAAATTATTGCACATACTACTACTAATACTATGGTGGAAGGGGATCAAAACGGGGAAGCCCTGGGTCCGGGTCCTATGTTATATCAGGGCCAAGAAGTTAATGTAGTCACACAGTTTAATAGTGGAAGGGTTCGTGAAAGCCTTTGATGGATGTAGGGTCGTGCCTCAGACCAAGCCGGGCAGGTACTCTGCTAGATCAAGGGATGTGAACATAAAGGAACGGTTAAGGGAATTTCTTAATTCCTGTGATCAATGTCACATTCCTGAAGAGGGTAGAGCAGGGTTATTGTGTTCACTGTTAGCAGGGCGGCCTGCTCTTGAGGAAATACTATGCCATTCGGTAGAGGTATGGGGCAATTTGGTCTTAACAGATGCATTTACTAAATTTGCACAAGCAATTCCTTGTAGAGATCAACTAGCATCCACAGTGGCAAGGGTTTTGCGTGACACTGTTGGTTCACTAGATTTGGGATACCAGTCAGATTACATAGTGATCAGGGAAGAAACTTTGAAAGTGAAGTGATTAAGGAACTATGTAAATTGTATGGAATCAAAAAGGGACACACTACTCCTTACCATCCAGAGGGTAATGGGCAGGCTGAACGGTTTAATCGTACTCTTTTCTCATTGATTAAGTCATTAGAAGAGAATGATCGACGTAAATAGCCAGACCCGTTGTCCCATTTAGTATTTGTGTATAATACTACACCACATACAGTAACCAGAGTAGCGCCTTTCACATGTAACATTCAAACAGAATTGTAAATACAACTGTTGCATTAAGCTGAATCGTTTTATTTTCGTTTGAAATAGCTGTAATTCTTAATTAAATACAAAATGGAATTATACAGTTTTTAATTTGAAATTACCATCTAAAGTAAATGTTCTTTTTCTTATCTGCAGTGGAAGAGATGCAGGACCCATGTAACATTCAAACGGAATTGTAAATACAACTGCTACATTAAGCGTAATCGTTTTATTTTCGTTTGAAATAGCTGTAATTCTTAATTAAATACAAAATGGAATTATACAGTTTTTAATTTGAAATTACCATCTAAAGTAAATGTTCTTTTTCTTATCTGCAGTGGAAGAGATGCAGGACCCATGTAACATTCAAACGGAATTGTAAATACAACTGCTACATTAAGCGTAATCGTTTTATTTTCGTTTGAAATAGCTGTAATTCTTAATTAAATACAAAATGGAATTATACAGTTTTTAATTTGAAATTACCATCTAAAGTAAATGTTCTTTTTCTTATCTGCAGTGGAAGAGATGCAGGACCCATGTAACATTCAAACGGAATTGTAAATACAACTGCTACATTAAGCGTAATCGTTTTATTTTCGTTTGAAATAGCTGTAATTCTTAATTAAATACAAAATGGAATTATACAGTCTTTAATTTGAAATTACCATCTAAAGTAAATGTTCTTTTTCTTATCTGCAGGGGCAGATAAGGTTTAAAATGTGGGAGAGTTGTAGTGATATGGAGTTATAACATAAATTAATCAGACAATTATTGTTATTAAAATGATTCCCTTGCTTTACGCGCGAGCTGCATGCGTGCGTAAGTGTATGCGTGAGTTGATAGTAGTATGTGTGCCGCAAACCTTGCCACGTTTGTGGAGGAGCAGTCTGCAGTTTGTCTGCAGTGATTTTGTGCAGTTTGTGACGGCAAGAACCACAGTGCAGTGGAGCAATGTGGAGGAGATTTGCACTTTGTGGTGGTGGAGCACCATAATTTTTTTTTTTTGGTCAATTTTTTTTCTTCTTCCATTTTTTTAAATTTTTTTTATGACGTCATTTCGGCCAAGTAAAAAAAAAATTGTTACCACTGCACCACCACAAAGTGCACGTACCTCCACAAAGTGCAAATCTCCTCCACATTGCTGCACTGTGGTGCAATGTGGTTCTTGCCGTTACAAACTGCACAAAATCACTGCAGACAAACTGCAGACTGCTCCTCCACAAACGTGGCAAGGTTTGCGGCACACATGATTGAAAAAAAGAATTCAATTTTTTTTTTTATGACGTAATCAGACATACAACGATACTGTACACAAAATACTGCACACTACTCCCTCCACACAAACTGCACACAAAATTAAAGGTGGAGGTGTGCAGTTTGTGTGGTGGAGGGAGTAGTGCGCAAGCGCAGCATGCATATTGATGATTTCGGGTAAGTTGAGATGAATTTAAAGGTGGTGTGCAGCTTGTGTGGTGGAGGGAGTAGTGCGCAAGCGCAGCATGCTGGAGGTGTGTAGTTTGTGTGGTGGAGGGAGTAGTGCGCAAGCGCAACATGCATATTGATGATTTCGGGCAAGTTGAGACAGTCGTTTCTCACATCACCTCTCTTCATTCACATACACTGACTGGACTTGAGCAACACGCCTGTAATATAATAGTATGGCCACTATCTGTGCATTCTATCAGTACGTGAGAGATAATCGAGAAATTGAGATTATCGAAGCAGAGCGTATGAGAATAAATGCTCATCCTGAATTAAGAGAATGGGAATGTATTCCCAAAAACTTCACTCACGTTGAGGTTATTTCGCAGATGGAGGCGTTGCAATATGCTGTCGTTGTTGGAAACTTGGAATACGCAAGATTTCTGGTGAAGAGTAACCCATCAAAATTCCAGTAACCCGTGTACGTCCATTTTAAATTCTAACAAATTCGGGGCCTTTAGAACATTTAATAATAATAATAATAATAATAATAATAATAATAATAATAATAACAAATAACAAATAAATCAATAAAGTTAACACTTTGTACGGGACATGTTTCTAAACACTGAAATAAATTTAGTTGAATGAAGCTACTCAATCCAAATTTATGTAATTTAAAACATGTTTTGTGCATATATTTATTTGTTCTTTTATTTGTTCTATTTTATCATTCCTTTTGGAGTTGCAGTTGAAATAAATTATTGGTCTGTTCTTGTGAAAAAAAAGGAAAGAAAAAAAAAAGTATGTTATCTGACTTTTTTTCTAAGCCCTAGGTCATACTTAAACCAGTTACAAATCCTCTCTGTATTCATTTCATACTATGAACCCGCAAATGAAACATCCCTTCACTTGTGTGATAGCAGGACCAACCGGCTCAGGCAAAACTCAGTTCGTAAAACGTTTGCTGGTTCCAGCGGATGAAAAGGTCATCGAACCTCCACCAGACAACATCGTGTGGTGCTACGGAGAGTTTCAACATGCTTACGCTCATTTGGCAAACGTGGTTCGTGATATACAATTTGTGGAAGGTATTCCAGATGACCTTCATACGAAAATACATCGATCCAGGAACAATATGATAGTGATCGATGATCTCATGTCTGAAACTGGCAACAGCAAACGGATTACGGAGCTTTTACCAAGGGCAGTCATCATAGAAATCTTTCCATTGTGTTGATTCTCCAAAATTTATTTCATCAGGGCAAAGAAATGCGCACGATTAGTCTCAACGCACATTACCTGATCCTCTTCAAAAATCCTAGGGACGCTTCCCAGATAAACCATCTGGCAAAACAAATGTATCCCACCAAATCAAAAGTTCATGGTCGAAGCCTACCGAGATGCCACTTTACCACCCTACGGTTACCTTTTCATTGATCTAAAACCCGAAACGTCCGAGGAAATGAGACTAAGGACCCACATTTTTCCGGGTGAGAACCCAATTGTGTATGTCCCGAAGGTATAAATGAAGTGAGGATCCGAGCACGTCATTCATTTGAAGATGTCTAAGCGCGTGCGGAACCATGCTCCGTACCTGCAAGTCCTAGCAAAGGGAAATACCAAACAGCGTCAGGGTGTGATCCAGGGAGCCAGTAAAGAACTTATCGCTTGTGTGTGTGAGTGTGCCCTCAACATCCTCAATGGGAACATAAGTCTGAAACCCGCCGACAAAAGAAAACTAAAAAAATACAAGCATCACATCAGAGCCCTCTCCACCAAAAAACTTAGCGTCCAGAAGAAGAAAAAAATTCTTCATCAAAAAGGTGGATTCCTGGGTGCATTGCTGACCCCTGTTCTGAGTGCACTTGGCAGTCTGCTCTTCAAGTAACGATGCAGCGCACCAAGAAAATGGTACTTGTTCCCCACGACACACTTTCGCAACTGCAAGCTGCAAGAACAAACTCCAACAACGCGTGTAGTGCACGGTTTGGACGAAGACATGAGGACTCTGCTCGAAAGGCAGGATATCACAGACGAAGAGAAAATGAAGCTGTATCATCAGACACTTCAGAGGTACACCATTTTAAATCGGCAGAGGAAGGCCCCTTTAACCATGAACTTGCAAATGAATAGTGATGAATCCAAAGACCAGCCCAAGTTAGAGCGAACACCCGGAGAACCACCCAAGTTAGAACGAGAACCCGTCACCCACTATCCTACTAAATTTAAAGCTGAGCTGAAAGGGTACACTGAGGAGTCGTTCGGTCTACCTCGACTGTTTGCCGAAGCTACACATCTATCACCCCTTCCCCTTCGAGGTAAGAAAAAGAAGAGAGAGAACCGTAAACAAGCCACCCCGAAATGGACTCAATATTAAAAGATGTATCGAGTCTTTTCTTGTCATTTTGTGTTTTCGTTCACCATGGACTGTTGTCCTCCCAAGTCCGACTGTGGACCCCAACACTTTCTTAAGAAAATCCGTTGCACATGGGCTTGTTGTCGAAGCACCGTCATCATTACAAACTCGGATTCTGCCGATGGCGGAGGCATACCTGAAGAAGGTGTATTACGACCCCAAACACCCCGCCGCCTTTGGTGGTGTGGAGGTTGTTTACCGCGCTGCAGTAAGAGACGGCATCAATGTCACAAAGAAACAGATAACTGTATGGTTGCGGGAACAGCTGACCTACACGTTGCACAAAACCAATACGGAGAAATTTTAAAAGAAATAGGGTCGAAGTGCATGGCATCGATCACCAATGGCAGGCAGATTTGGTAGATATGTCCTCGCTCAAAGAACACAATCGAGGGTACAGGTATTTGCTGACGTGCATCGATGTCTTTTCGAAGTATGCGTGGGTCGTTCCTCTGAAAGATAAGACTGGGACAACTTTAGTGAAAGCCTTCAAAAAGATTTTAAAAGGAGGGAGAAAGCCGCGTCTGCTTCAGACCGATAAGGGTACCGAATTTATCAATGAAAAGTTTCAGTCTTTTCTCAAGAAAACGAATATCTACTTCTTCACTACCAATAATGAAACCAAAGCCAGTAATTGTTGACAGATTTAACAGAACACTGAAGACAAAAATGTGGAAATATTTCACGGCCAACAACACGTACCAGTATACAAAGGTCCTCCCCGCATTACTTTCTGGCTACAATCATTCGTTTCACAGAAGTATAAAATCCACCCCGGCGTCAGTCAATACTTCCAATGTCGATCGAATAAGACAGGCGCTGTACACCCCTGACTCCAACCCCCTAAAAACTGTCTTCAAGTTCGAGGTTGGAGATACGGTTCGCATCAGCATGGCCGCCAGGCCTTTCCGTAAGAGTTATTTACCAAGCTGGACCACCGAACTGTTTACCATCAACGCCAGAATCCCCCGCTACCCCCCTGTGTACACGTTGAACGATTATGAGGGTGAGCAATTGGAGGGAACTTTCTACGAGCAAGAACTACAACATGCAGTTCAGAAGGACGACCTGTACAAAGTTGAAAAAATACTGAAAACCAGAAGGCGACGGGGGAACCCAGAATACTTGGTGAAATGGTTTGGATATCCGGAAAAATTCAATAGCTGGGTGTCCAAGTTGCACACTCTATAAAGACGACCAGGACGTCAGCCATGTGCCATTTTAAGCATACTGATCGAAACGTCGAGTTGTACCTCCAGTTCTTTTCAGAACTAATTACTACTCAATTGAGATTCCACATGGTGTCACCGCAATTAGTCTTACTGAATAGGCTTATCGGCTCATGGTTGATGAGCACGATTGTCCTTTTGCTCCTGACAGATGACGTGCTGTAGAAATTGTTTTACCACACCCGGTGGACGTTTTTCTTCCAGTTCAATACAAACAACCAGTTCACATAATTATCCTAATTTGCAAATCCCCTTTGTGCCGTACGTAGTTGCAACAAAATAAAAAGCTCAACGTTGAATAAAACTCCAGTAACTAATTTGAATAACAAGGGCCACTGAGTGATATAAAACTGTGGAGCACTGTGGAGCTCTGTTTCATCACATCAAATCATGGCATCTGTGCCATCGAAACGTCGTCGAAGTAACTTTGCGGACGCTACTTCAAGTGGCTCCGAAGACAGTTCCTCTTCTTCAGAGTCAGACTTTGAAACTGATGAATCAAGTGATGGGTCTACCGCAAGTGTTCCAGCACAGGCATCGGCGGCAGCACGCCCAGCTGTTCCAGCGCCAGATCCAATAGGTTGGGCGGACCAAGACTGTTTTCCTCGCTGTTTTGGTTTTTCTGTCCGATCCTTCTGGAGCAGGGAACCGATGATGGAGAGTCCAATTTTTGGAAACACAATGCCGAGAGACCGGTTTCTGCAATTGCGTACCAACCTACATTTCAACAACAATGACGACGACGATGCAACCGATAGGCTGTTCACGCTGCGGTCGGTCATTGATTCTGTGACTGAGAAATTCAAAACTGTGTACATTCCTTCACAAAATGTATCCACTGATGAGTCGCTTTGGAAGTTCCATGGGCGATTGAAGTTCAAGCAGTTCAACCCTAGCAAAAGAGCCCGGTTTGGTATCAAGGTGTACAAGGCATGCCAGAGCAGCGGTGAGGCGGCCGGGTACACGTGGAACTTCAAGGTCTACACCAGTCAGGACCGACGTGCTCTTCCCGCAAGTACCAGCTCTGTTCTCGATCTGAACGAAGATCTACTCGACCAGGGATACATCTTCGTTGACAACTGGTTTAGCAGCCCCGACCTATTTCTCCGTCTTAGAGCCAGGCGCACAAATGTCTGTGGAACTGTCCGGCTGAAACGGAAGCAGATGCCACCGGAATAATCGAATTGAAAACGGTGAAATTGAAGAAGGAGCCTATCGCTCCAGTAACGGAGGTCTACTCGCTCTTGTGTGGAGAGATAAAAAAATGTGAGAATGCTGTCAACCATGCACTCGGCATCGATGGAGGAGTCTGGCAGAAGAGACAAGGATGGACTTCCCATTGAGAAACCTTCTTGCATCCTCGACTACAAAAAGGGAAAGGGAGGAGTAGATCTATCTGACCAACTTCCATCAAGCCTGTGAAGTGATACAAGAAGATCTTTTTGTTTACCTTCTCGACCTTTGTTTGGTCAATTCTTACATCGTGTACAAGCTGCAGGGCCATCAACTATGTGAATTCAAAATGTGTCTCGTCAGAGAAATTATGGAGACGGTCACTTTGCCAGTTTATGGTATCCGTGGAAGACCTCACGCACTACCCAGTCCGAATAGACTAATGGGGTAGACATTTTCTCGTTAGTATCCCGCCAACGCCCAATACACCGAAGCCGAGCAAGAGATGTGTAGTCCGCAAAGCAGCTAAGCGGCGGAGAGAGACCAGTGTGACATTTGCATTGTTCCCGTGCTGATCCATGCTTCAAGAGATACCACACTGAGCGACAATTTTGAACTGTATTGCAGTTGAATTGTACTTTACAATTTATCACTGTTCATCCATTCATAAGTATTTACTGTAAAAAATTGCTAATTGTCCATCCAAAGATATTTACACATGGCAGTACCCCCAAGTTTTATCAGAGATGTGTTGTGAAGAAAGTCGGATTTATATCTAGACAATTTGTTTTCCTTTTCACTTAGTTTGTTCCTTGGTTTACTTGTAAATAGAAACAAAGATGTGGAGCAACTTTAGTGTGTTTATGTAAATACTTCTGATCGATGTTTAATTTATTATATAATTGTCCTTCACGTTCTATTTGAATTTACTACTTGTTTTTTATTCATACTTAGTATCTATAGATTGTTATTTTCATTCCATTATGCCGTCATCTCCACCTAAAATAATTGTCGATTAATCTTACTAATAAATATTGCTTAATCTTAGATGAATTCGTAGCTAAACTCCACAAACTACAAACTAATTGTCATGTCATCAATATCGTTGAGAGCACTCCATACCGTAACAGTCATCCTAATAACCTTACCCAAGGTATAGATAATTTCAATAAATTAATAATGCTGCACTGTAAAAATATTGGGTAAAAAAATGCCCAACTTTTTACCCAACGATGAGCGAATAACCAACTCACTCAACATATTGGGTAAACTTTTACCCATTCATGTTGGGCACACACTTTACCCAATACTTGGGGAAACATAGCTCTTCCAACGGTTGGGCAATATGTATAACCCAACGATTTGGGTAAAGTCTTTTAACCAAGTGTTGAGTACTTCAAGTTTGCCCAAGCGTTGGTTAAAATTAAACCAATTGTTTAGTAATTATTTTCACCAATTAATGGTCAAATTAAGCCTTTTTTTCCCAAGCGTTGGGTAAAATTAAACCAATTGTTTAGTAATTATTTTCACCATTTAATGGTTAAATTAAGCAATTTTTTACCAACTGTTGCGTATATTGACTTTCAAAGTTGGTTATTTTTTAACCAGATAATGGTATAACCCTTTACCCAGAGTTGGGCGATTGATTAACTCGCTCAACATTTGGGTAAACTGTACGCCGACGACTTATTAAAATAATTTAAAACATGACAACAATCTTGTTTGAATTGCTGATTTGATTTATTGCACTTTATTTGTAAAATCACATCTTCATGCTAACCATACAACCTTCAAATTACTTATATCTTTAATTATATCTCTCTTAATTAAATAATGTGGCCTATTTCAGTGAAATCAATGAAATATCCTGAGTTGAAGTCATGGTTAATTTTCAGTAATACTATATAACTTTTTAAAACAATTTTACAAAACAAATCACTCATTTAATGATATAAGTAACAATATTTTAAAAGTTTTAAACGTTCTTTAAAAAAAATTGGAACACAAACAAATCTTTTTAGAAAGATTTTAAAAACTAAACTCCACTTCTTTGATTGCTTTTCTTTCCAGCTTCATGAAATACTGCAAACATTAATTGTCATATGGTTAACCTTTGTGCATTAAAATACTGACATCTGAATAGCATTTTCACAGTTTTCAAAAAGAAGAAAAACAGAATGGAGTTAACTAGAACTCCAACACTTCATCTCTGGGTTTATATGGGTGCATTTCCCAATTTCCTTCCAACCCAAACTCTATTTCGTTGACCACAATGATCTACAAATCTTTGGTTAACAAAGAACAATTTGACATTCATTCGGAAACTCTTCTATTATTATTGCTTTGGTTGGCAAATTATAGTACTTCTGAACTTGTATATGATAGTGCATTGATTTTTAGATGAGTGAGTACACTTACTCCAACCCTGTAGTTTTTAAAGAGACACAAAAGTCAACCTGTGAAAATTTTAGCAAAAAAGTGTAACTTTATACTTCTTAACAAAACACCTTGAAAGGTTAACAAGTACATGTTAAGTTAATTAAAGATTAATTATGTGGCCTTCAAAGTGCCGCAAAAATAACATCTGACTCCCACACAACTTTCTTGGAGGTGACATCATTTCAGACGGAATTATTTCTTAAGGTATAGATTCAAAGTGAAATTTAACTAAACTTGTATATCAAAATTGTAAACAGTATTTTAGAACTGATTATTTACCAATAGTGAATGCATCCATTGTAGGGTAACTCTATATTATTTTGGTTTTACCCAACAGCTATGTGTTATACAGGGTGGTTCAAAAAAGTAAACCCAAGTTAAAGGTGATTGTTCAAAACCCAACCAAGTAGTTAGCCTGTAGAATTTGTCCTCATCAGCACTTGGGAAAGCACCGAGTATACAGTACCTATCACTCATTCCTATAATATGTGACCAGCTCCATCGAAATGAGGCATTGTCCCCACATTTGAATTTTTGAGATATTCATATTACCTTAAAAAGCCACTCATAAACTTTTAAATAATTCAAAAAATATGATCAAGTGACCTTCCTTCCCAAAATTATGAGAAAATTACGACGACCATGACAGAAAATTTCCTGACCCATTTTGAAAAACCTTTCATAAGAAAAAGTGATTTTAAAATCATGACTTGTGGCAATTAGCACACAAAGTCGGTTCAGAATTTGTCTTCATTTAAAACTTTAAAAAATTTCTGACAAAAAAGTAAGACCCTAGCAAGAAAAATCAACCTTTAGGCAACCACAAAATATACAAATAAAGAAATTGATTTTTCCAACCTGTTTTGTGTGTTTTAACTTCAGTGTCAATTTACACGGAATCGTTCTTTAGGGAAAATGCCTCATTTCAATAGAGCGGGTCACATATTGTAAAAACTAACAATTACATGTATATCACAGATGCAATTTTTACATCTATTAAAAAGTGTTATTCTTCTTTGACAACAAAACAATAATGATCTCTTCTGTTTTTGTCAAGTTTCAAAGTGAAATATAACACAACCTTTTTAACATTACTAAACCTCTAAATCAAAAACTGAACATGTTTTTTAGAACTGATTATTTACCGGTGTAGTGAATGCATCTATGGCTTAAGGTGTGAGGGATTTATATGAAATAAATGCCCGCAGGGCCCTCAGTGTGGTCGAGTCCTTCTTGCCATGGACCGCCTGCTTGAAGATGCATGACTGGAAAAAGGACCACACCCCTTTGCAACTTTCTTGGTATTTGCAGTCCAGCACAAAGTGAAGTTTGTAACAACTGTCAACAGCTTTCAGCAGACTAAGCTGTGGCAGTGGCTGTTTCTCCACCATGACGAATATGTCAGTTGGTTGAAGCTTACTATTCCGATGCAGAGCTAAGATGAAAGGTTGAGGACGCACCTCTTCATCGATCTTCTTTGTATATGCAGGGATGTTAGTTATATCCTGTTAACATTTAAAAAAAATACAAAAAATGTCTTTAATATACATAGTACACCAGGGCCCAGCTTTATGGTGCTGCATACCACACAGTCCTGTGACACACTATTTAGTGCAACAAAGTACTGTGGAACTGTCAAAACTTTAGTTAATAATATGCTGATTTCACAAAAGCAACCAGTGAGAGGATGCATTTTTCTGCTTTCCTGATGTTGTGCTTAAACTTACACAATACATTTGGTCAATGGTTTATTCTGCATTCTTTTATGGAGTGAGGGACAGTTTACTTAAAACTGTATCACTCCAAAGGTAAAGTAAGTCAGTGTAAAACAATTTTTAAGCCAATTTATAAACAAAATACAATTTTGAACGGCCCCGCTGCTGGGAGTCATTAATCTCACCGTAATTCTGCATTGGTAGTGGATGACAGCAGAGAGTTCAACGTGCAAACTGTTTTGCATAAAAGTATTTTGTTTAAGTTCACTTGACATGGTCACACGTGCACAGGCCTAACGTTAGCCGTTGTTGTAAACAGTACAGTATAGTCAGTGAGTACAATTGCAAACGTGTGGTACATTGCTTTAATACGGTCTGCATTGATATTCCACGCAGTCGGGTCAACCATGGAGGAATGTTCCCTCATTGTACACAAAAACATGTCTAATGACGTATCCTACTTTTGGAAACCCTACGAAATCCTTTCTATAATATCACAAAGACAATCCCATTGAAAATGTGAGTGAGATAAAGAATAAACTCACCTGCAAATATATCTTTCAACTGAGGCATTCCCAACCGTTCTAGTAGTTGGTCTGCCATGACGCCGATTGTATTATAATGTGGCGAATTCGCGCGCGAACGCACGCTTGTTCTTCATGTTAGTTACCAATTCTTGGTCGAAAAGCGCCCGATACTTTCGCCTCTTCCCAACAACTGGGACTTTCGTTTGCGGGGTGTACCCAATTACGAGGCAGTCACTTTAGAATTTGCCCAACTTTGGTTATTGGTTGTTTTTAACCATTTGTTGTATAACAAATGCTCAACTTAAATGTCTGTCAGCATTGCAACCGTTTTTATTTGTTCAAAACGGAAAAATAACCATTATTGGGGAAAACATCAACCAACAATGCGTTATTAATTTTACCCAACAAATTGTTTTCCCAATATTTTTACAGTGTGGAGATAACCTTAATAATATTATTACTGCAAAGTATTATTACATATTGTCTTATTTGTGTTTTTGGAAACATGCGGGTACTGGATCGGTCTAAATTGGATAGGGTAGTTAAACAAGCGAATAAAATAATTAGTACTGATCAATTAATGGTTGACAATCTGTATAAATCTCTGATGTTGAACAAAGTTGAAATGATTCTGGCAGATGAAACTCGCCCTTTGTATGAAAAATTTATTAGAAGTGCTAGGAGTAACCGTCTTTTACAGCGGAGGATTAAAACTAAGCGGTATGCCAGCTCATTTGTTCCCTCAGCTGTCCATTTTTAATAAGCAGTTGGAATGATAATTATACGTTACAGAGACCAACACGGGATTTAATTAGGCCCACATGCAATTCAATTTTAGTGAAGTATTGTTTTTACGTGTAATATTTATTGTAATTTTTAATGTATTCATTAATTGTTTGATGTATAGGCCGAAAGGAATTTCCCGTTAGAGATAATAAAGTGAGATTGATTGATTGATTGATTATCCCTTAATTATTATTTGGCCATTGCCCTAATCAACCAGATAAATTAATCCATAATAAATTGTTAATCTTTAAACTCACATCTCTCAGAAACCAAATTATCGCTGCAGTAATTGTCAATGAAATCTCTAATAATTCACCTACTTTTCATAACTTTACTTTAATTAACATCCCTAAACGTATACAACAAATTATCAGTAGGCCCTAATGGTCCATCATTCATTACTACTAACCCTTCTGAAGACTCTGAATCTGCTAAACTTACACTGCATAAATCAGTCCTCTCTCTGAAAAAACTCCCATCCAAAGGAATCTTAATCATTTCGTTACAAAGTGACGGATTGCTAAAAAAAATCGTATTCTTTTGGAAAATAAGTTTAGTCAATATTTGGACTTCAAATACTGTTATCTTTCATTTCACCAAGTTTTAATCCTCAAAACTATCTAGTTTTCTAATTAAAGTAATTAAGTTTTTGTAAAATTGAAGTAAACTGTGGTTTTAAGTTTCACTGCATGTATTTTATGCGAATGGCATGTTTTTAAGTTTTCACGAAATGACACAATTCGATCACGCCACCCGTGTGTTCCACGAAGTTGACGCGTGTCCCTATACTAATGTCAGTTCGTGAAAACTTGGCAACAGCGTGTGCAGTTTTCACGAAGTGACTGTTTGGTTTATGTTTGTTACTCGTTTATAGTTAATTTCCTCTACAAAATGAATACAGTTACGTATCATTATGAGATTTCTGCTTTCTAACAAAGTAACAATTAATGATCTTCGAGATTAAAACGACATCGAAACCGCGGTTTTAACACTTGAACAATTTCAATCGCTTATATCTCGCAACGCAATTTTACCACGACGTGGACGAATATGTCACTTCGTGAAAACTGCGACGATTTATCTCCAAACCATCCACAGATTACCATTTTAATTTCATATGCTCTATTATTTTCACTTATATATAATAATATCCCTAACTGTGTACTTATTAAATGTGTACAACATCTTTATAAAACGCAATCTCGTAGACTTCATAGACAAAATCTGCTTTCAAACTTTATTCTACATGCTCTACAACTGTGATATCCATATGGTTTTATGGGACTCTGTGGAAGCAGGTCAACTCCAACGTTGTGGATAATGTTTATCTTTGCTTAACTTCCCATTCTGAGTAAGTGAGATGGCTCCACCACGATGGAAGATTCGGGATCAGGATCAACAATCATACAGTACTCGCTCTCGCTTAACAGGTGTACCTACGTATGCAAAACAGGGGAAACAAGTCTCGAAAAAATTTCAAAATATGCAGAAAACATTAATGCAATAGGCAGGAAATGAAATCAGATCTAAAAGTACAGCATTAACAAACAGGTCACTATAATAATAGATGCAATTTTGATGCGCTACTGCACCTCATGCCAGTAGCCTAACATTGGCTCAAACACTAACGTTTCTCAAACTTAAATATACTATTTTAAAAAAGACATGTGGCTTGGAACAGGAGTGATTGTAAACATGAATCAGGGTTGTGGGAACTTTATATTTTCAAAGTAGTCCAAGTAGAGAGGAGTGGGCATTATTTTGATATTTGGTAATATACCATGTTTTACAGAATTTAATGTAAAAAATACGATAAGTAAAACTATATTTTCTTTATTACAGGTCTCAGACAAAATTTCCAATGACGACTAATGCCGTCGACAAGTCAAAATTGAAGACCGCCACACAACAAAGTTACCATCACCAATACAATCAAAACATACAGAGGTCGCGCAACATTACTCGACCCATATCCCGTATAGATAGTTTTCCAAATGTTATGGCTGTAGGATTACTTCCTCTGATCATCCAAAATATAGAATGTTAACTCCTTACTGTATATCTATATCTCTTTCTATATACACTCACTGGCCAAAAGTATTGCAACATGCTCAAAATAGCACTTTAGATGATCATTTAATCCTTTAATAAAGTAGTGTAAATAAGATAAAATAAATTATTGTAACACAGTTCTCCAAACTGAACTTTGGGGATGTTGCAATACTTATGGCCAGTGAGTGTATATATTACATACATCAATACCACTTGTATATATCAAATGTACTAAATGTCACGTATCTTTTGTTTTGAATAAATTATTCAGCTCCATTACTGTACACCTCAAATTTCATATAATTAATTATTGTAAACATTCACCCAGTTTTCGGCTATAAAAGCAATGACTTAGTTTGCATTTACTGAAGAAAATAGAAAAAGTTACTCACAAAAGACAAACACAATAACGCAACAAAACAAATTAGTCAATTAATTTAATTTATTACTATATTAACAGAGTTAAAACAGAGCAAAAAAGTACAACTTTCAGAAAACAAATAATTAAAAATTGTTTTTTTTTTCTTCAATGAAATTATATTTTACAATAAAGCCTATTTCTCAATCCACCCCTTTTTACCCCATCACATTTGGGCCCCTAGATCCAGAAAAACAATCAAGTGAAAGGGTGTAAATTTTACTTGGGCCACTCTCACCTGGCCGTGCTGAATCTAGGTTATGTATTTAGATGCATGAAGAAATTATAATTTGATGCCAGAAACATAAGTGATACTTTTACCTTCAATTTCATTATTTATAACAAAGACATAATGTATTTATTGATGTGCGCTTTACTTGTAAATAAGATTGATATTTTATATCTTTGTAAATAACACAAAAGTATTATTTCAGCAAAAAATGCAACTCAACATGTGAATGTCATTGAGATAAGGGATCATTAGATCATATTGTTATGTTATACATGTATTGAAAAGAAAATAAAATTTTACATGCTTCCCCAATTTTGCTCTAGTTTCCTTAAAATTGACCGGGGAAAAGTTTCATGTAGCTAAGAAACTGTTCTACCTATGACATTACACCAGGTTTCCATCAAAGTGTTTTTTGCCTATCAATTTTTTTTTTTTTTTTTTTCAATGTTGCACTTTTTTTTGGCACACTCTGTATCTACTAGTTAGTCATGTACACATTTCCTACCGCAGCTGTCCAGTGATACTTGAAGAAAGTTGAAAATGTCAACAAAAAATGTGTCAAACTGACGTTACTCAGGTGGCCATACGAATCGGACAATAGTCAATGTAGTATGGAATAGTCATTCAGTATGGAACCAGCACTCTAAAACTCAATTTGTTAATCAAGCAGGATGAGGACGTGTTTTAAATTGGTCACCATACAATTTTAACTATAACTTAAACTAACCTTGTTTGTAATTACTATTAAATAATTTCCTACATGTCTGTGTGCTGTTAACATGACAATTGGTTGATTCCCAAGTATCCTCGGAGTAATATTGCTTACAATTTTTAATGCAGATTTTTCACAGGGGCATTGTGTGGTATATGCTGTAAACGCCCGACACACAGTGGAACAACACTTCAATCTTATTCGCACATAATAAATATGTGCAGCTAATAAAAGTAAAACGATAAATCAGGGTGTAGGTCTGAGTATCAGATCAACCTTATAATAATTAAAATACACAATATTTTTAAATTTAGCAAGCCGAGTTCACTTCTCCAGTGGATTACAACGCCACTTTGAAATTAAAGAGCATGGGAAAAAATCCAAGAACGAGATCGATCAAATACTTTCTTCCACAATTACATACATGGACATAAACGTCGACTACGTTCCAAGTGTGTAATGTTATGTTCTTGAATACAGTAGGTATATCAGAGACTCGAGGAAGAACTTGAAGACGCCATTTGGCAAGATAGAAACTGTTAAACATGTTGGTAGAATAACCAATAAGATCATGCATTGCTGATGAGCTGCGAAGGACATTCACCGCTATCCTAGAATAATAATCCCATTTTTGCAAAGTCGAAATATTTTTTCACACGTGTGCAATAATAAAATGTGTATACTGCTTTTTCAATCAATGTTAATTTAACGGTCTACTTGCGCATTTGGCAATATATATGAAATTCGTTTTACACACATCAAGACTTTTGTGGCATTATAATTGTAAAACATACAGCAAAGTGAAATGTAACAACTAGAATCAATACTGAATGTACTCCACATTAATTTGACAAATTGGATAAAGATGATGATAGGATTGTCTTTTAGAATATAGCAAGTACTTGAGCTGGAACTATGGCAATAATACATTCGGGGTTGACAATAAATACACACAAATTATGCAGATTACTTATGGTTGTAAGTAACGTGGTATTTGTGATAACATCTTGAGTGAACCGAGAATTAATTGTTGGTCATATGTATGTGGTAATTATTTACAGACAACACAACAAATATTTGACATAAATTGTACCGATCATCTGACATATTTCACTTTGTAAATCATACGATGCCCATCAGGGTTTGAATATACCTAAATGTCACGTTTTGAAAGGAATGCTCATTTTTTACAATTTGTATGTTTTATTTCTTTGAAGAGAACTAATGGATCATAATTACTGTAAAAACACGTTTGTCAACATTGTTTTTAATAAGCTATTATTTTACCGCATTTGTTCTGGAACCACCCAAACATCTTCGCCATGTTAAATCTTGCTTCTAATTGTTTATGGAAAAAGTTTATCAATCTAGCCATGTTTGTTTTGTTTGCTTTGTAACAGCATTACATTACATAAATTACTGTTATTTTGAACAATAAAACACTCATGTATTCATTCCCGACACGGATCAAGAACTGCAAGAAGGCATGGTTTAAGCAATACTGAATCTAACTTCATTTCCCACGTCAACAAGTGTTATATCTGGCAAAATCTGAACAGGGGCAGTTGATTTAACCACACTAAATAATTATTGTACGTAATATAGCACAGAGAAAAGATGGTTGTTCTTAAACCCCCTCGACCCACGACGTACGCGCATTCAGAATCATATCTACTCCGGAATGGTGTAATTTGGCTTGTGGCAGCATTATAAATTCGTTGATTTCGCGACGACAGGTCGTCATCATGCAGCAAACGGCGCAACAGGCTAGCGAGCTAGCCATTTTCGAACTCCGGCCGTAAACAGGTTCCCATTTGGGATACAATTTGATTCTGGCGCAGGCCGGCCAGCCATGCGACATGCTTGCGCATAGGCATTGCGAAATACATACATACATACATTCGTACTGCACTGGTGGTAGTGAATTCCGCGAGTACGTGTACTTCGTTTATATGAGCGTACGTCGTGGGGTCGAGGGGGTTTAAGAACAACCCGAGAAAAGACCCTTGCTCTATGCGTATTTGCAAACGTATAATATATGCAACCAACATGCGGTCCATTCAGCTCAGATAAACAAGTGATCAAGTCATGCCACGACGAGCGTGCACTAGCGTAACGTATCCGATATGTACTGTGTATATGTCACGTCTACGTTTTTTTTTATCAGCATGATATACATATATGCGCATGTACGCGTGTGTTAGGCTTATAAAGTGCGCCATCATTGTTTGTGATTGTTTAGTTTAATTTACTGCATCGCAAAAAGAATACGGATTGTCGTATCGCTGGCCTGGGGCCAATTTCATGGAACGCGTTACCGTAAGCGAAGAATCGCCGCTTACTATAGCAGAACATATTTGCTTATGGTAAACGTATTTCACGGCCAAAAAAATTTATTGCTACGTTAAGCAAGAAATGTCATGCCAAATGCGCATGCGTAAAAAGCGAAAAGTGAAAAAGTGGATGTCGTGTGCATGCTGCATGCTATTCGTCCGTGAGTGACAAAACAGACCCAAAAACGGAAAGGCGACACACCCTTCAGCAGTGACATGGATGTAGCTCTTGCAACGGCGTATCTTGAAGAAAATGGGATAATCGAGGCGCCTCTAAGGGGCACAACAATAACAAAAAGGGAGAAGAAGGCTGCATGGGAGCGAGTCCAGGATTGCGTGAATTCGTAAGAATTGAAGTTGTTGTGCTAGTAATTGAGATTAGAAGTATGTTTCACTGCACTGCAGTAATTAAACTAAATAAATCATATAAAATAAATTAGGCCTACTCTCTAAAATCTACTACTAGTATAATCATGGTATGATGGGACGTTATTTTCACATACTTTGCTCCATGCTTTTAGTTAATACGGAGAACTGACGCCGGGGAGGGCTAAACAATTTATCGATACTAGTCTACTAGTCGATACTATACGGCGGTGCTGGAGGCCGAGGCCGGTGTCACGGTCTCAGCTATCCGGATGACGTAGCCGGGCATTTCAGCACGCTGTAGTCATGGTCTCAGTATTCCGGCGTGCTCGGATATCCCGGTTACAACATCGGACAATTCCGCGTGCCCCTCGCGAGTTCTCTATGGTCCCATTAGTTTTAAGATTATTCTCTGCCCAATCACATTCTCTTTGCCCATCTTTATACGTGTTCATGGGTACAAATTTACGCAGGTTACACTTTTTCAAAGTCCCTTCTTTCTTTAATTTTGTATGACAAATTGTAAACGCAATAATGGATAAATTCCTCGTACAAACCCCCTTTTCTGGTTGTATTTTTTATGTGACAAATATGTAAAACGTACAAAGTATAATCTGACGTGACTGTTCTTGGCTTTTTTTTATAATAATAATAATAATAATCATGGCATTTTATCGTGGTTAATAGTTAAAATATAAAATGCTGCAGAAAAAACTGAAAATAAAGTACAAATAACCTAAACAGAGAAAATTACAAGTGAAGTTACATAGAACAATAAAGTTTTATTTCATATCAAGTACAGTTTTGCATGGGTAACATCAACATTAGCAGTAAAATAATTAAATTATTGAGTTAAAATTTATTTATACAGTGCATACACATAATACTAATATTGTTTCCCTTATACTTTTGGATGGGTTTCTAGCGTGAAACAAAGAGTTCCCTAATACAGGGGTAGTATCAAAGGTAGAAGTAGAAGCTGTACATGTACACCTCATTGGATAGAGTAATTTGACAACCAATAGTGAGCACTACAAGGGGTCTATTGCACTGTCCCTGAATGATGTATGTGGGCAATTCTACTTACGTGAAATTAAATAAATTGAAATGAGAAATAGAATAGAATCAAATAACTAAACTAAAATAAAACAAAAAATACAATAAAATGCAAAACAAATTAAATGAAAACATAATAAATTTAATAAAATAAAATAAAATAACATTTTATACCGTTTTAATGTGAGGTTACACAGTCTTGTGACATTTTTCCACTTTCACAAGCTTCTTGACTGTTGAAAAATGAGTGCAGCCAACAAAATTAATTTGATCTTAGAGCCCCTCAAGCTTCAATATGGTATATAACTTGTACATATATCACAATGTTAAGTTTAAGATTTACCTGCTTCAAAATTCATGTACAAAACCTATGACGTTTTGGTAATGGTAATGATAGAAGATTTGTAGTGCGCACATATCCACCCTGCTGGGCGCTCAAAGTTTCTTTTGTTACGCATTTTCTCTGTGCTTCATGCCACTTTTATTTTAATTTTGTCAAATGGGGGTCATTCTAAATCAGGTAGAATGTGCAGTGATGTCATTAAGCAAATTCTTTACCTTGGTACTGGTCTTCTTTTGCCTTTTCTTGTCGTAGGTCGTGCCATAATTCCTGTCTGCTTCGTTTAGAACGGTGCGATCATCTAAATTCAAGGGAATCAAATGTGAATTAAAAGTATGCTCTCAGTCATGGGCGGGGATGAGGGTTTGACTGTGCTACCCCAAGACCCCCCCTCCCCTCCCCGCACCGTCCTCTTTACTTCTAGATTGCATTATGGAGCAGCTGGACCATACATCATCACAGGTAATCAAACCTTTTAGGGAAATTGGTTGGTTACCTTACCCCCGGGTAAATTGAGTAAAAAAAAACCAAGAGGGGGCGGTCAGAGAAAAGGAGGAGTAGCCTAAAAAAATACCGGCGACAATATTAAACATCTGCTGTCTACTTTTGGCATAAAATAAATACTGAAAAAATGCAACAAGAAAAAAAGGTTATCAATCATGCCATGGAACTGAAACCGGAGCTCGGGGATTTCAACTCTCTCCATCTCAACATCTAATCCTCTTGGGGGAGTTTATTACCGGTTAAATGGCCACAGCCAGCAGGAAACAATTGATCACTTGACTGAATTGATTTGCTAGTTTTGCTGGAATGCAAACATGGACATTCAATTTATCAGTGATGTACATGTATATGCATGTGTAGCGTATGTAGTGTCTTACATGTCCAAAGCTGAACGTGAGATGGGATTATTATTGAAGCATGCACAGAGTGAGGCAGAAAGTGGAAATCAAGATGCTAAGCAGCGTATGAAACAAATTGGAAGTGTTTATCTGCAAAATCGTGAGGTCTCAGCTCAAGAAGCAGTCTATCGTTGTTGTACATTAAGACTTCAAGAGTGTTCTAAGAAAGTAGAGTTTGTACCTGTATGAGAAAATGCTGTTCGAATGAGCTTGCCTTTGAGTGTAATTCAGAACAAATTAACTAATGATGATGATGATGACAAATTGTGGATGGTTAGTAAAGTAGATCGTTACAAAGCAAGACCAGATACAAGTGCATTTGAACCAATGTGCTTAGCTACATTTGGTTCAGAATATAGAGTCATGTACAAAGGAGATATGTGTAAAGTATCTAGTGATAGGAGAAAGTCAGAAATGTATGCGTTGAAGACTGATTTGGGACACATACAGAAACGTTCTAGAACTGATCCAGCTGTCATTAGATATCCAAGATTTTCAGTAATGAAGTCTTCTGAGAAGTACTATCATAGTTAGGCAGTTTCACGCAAGCTGCCGATGGTGGCGCTATTTTGATGCCCTTTTTTCTGTAAAAGTTGTGACCCGCCGAAAGTTCGTTGACGCGCCTGACCGTACACGTGAAAATGCATATGCGCAATAATCGCTAGCGCCTCGTTACGGTGATGAGGCTTCAATGTTTTCCTGGACGCCATTTTTATGAGCATTAAATTGTGCAGACGATAAAAAAAAAATCAGCGACGGGAAACCTTTTGTTATGGAAATACAGGCAACTGAATTTCGGTAAGTTTTTACGATTTTTTTGTCCAACTTTCATGGTAAAATAGTAAAATAAAGGGTAGTCTATCGATGCTCTAGTGTCGATAAAAGGAAACTATACACATCGTGGTTATCTAAATTGGTCAGTCGATGTCAACTGTAACGTTGGCGGAAAATGACCCGACGGCAAAACAAAATTAAAAATAAAATCACCGCTATCGGCGACTTGACTCGCTGAATCGGGGTATCACGCACGGGTGGAATTTGTTATTCCAATGTGATTTTTTTAGTTATAAAATTAAAAAGGGGATAAACTAATTTTTGTATTTTACATTTTGCTGGTTTATATGGAATATTGCATGCATTTGAAGGTTAAAGCACACTCATCTGGGAGAAATTGTAACCTGTAATTACAATGGTTTAGCCCGAGGCATGTAGATGGCAACATGTGTAGGTGGGTGATTCCATTTTCATGAGGGTGTGGAGAGTCTTGTTTGATCGGCTTATGATAATTTATTTTTAGCTTTGCTCATTTACTGTCAAATAATTGGTGTTTTTGATAGGCCTACATCACAGTACATGTTAACTTAATATTTTAATTTTAAATGAGTTATAAAAATATATATATTTTTATTGAGATGGGTGAAGCTATATCATGTTTCACATTATGTAACTTTGTAACGAAGGCTCTGGCAGGGTTGTTTGCATGGATGTATTGTTATTGGTAGCTGTCTTCATAATGAAAGCTCTATAATGAAAGAAAAAAATTAATCCACATTTTTCTGCAAATTCCATGGTTTTAAGTTAGGCCTACTTTAAAAAAGTAAAACAATTTTGGAATTTACTGTATTTTTTTTTCTCAGTTGTTGCACACTGTTTTCTGCTCTACCTTAAGTTGGCTTAACTTTCGCCAAGACATGCGTCACAGCCATTTCTGCTGAATATGAATAACTACACACTACACAGTGACTTGGAGGGTAAGAGTTTGATATATTTCAATTAACTTACATGGTACACATTAGTATACAAAATCTAATATAGTATTGTTTACCTCAAGACATGACAAAATTTATACTTTTAAAACATTTTGGATTTTTTTGTTTTGTTTTTACAGTTGCTGCACAGTGTCTTCTGTTTTTAATTCTCATGTAGGCCAACTTGTCTTGCTTCTGCTGTAAAGTCTACACACTACATGTACACGGTGAGTTGAAAGGTAAGAATCTGAAATTTTAATAATTTTAATAAACTTATGTTAATGTTAATTCACTAAAATAAAATTACACTTTGTGGAAAAACATTCTGTATATGCTACAAGAGTGTTTTTTGAAATATAAAGATGTGTGCTAGAATTATTTTTATAAACTCTAAACAATTCAAATCTAATTAATTTGAAAACTATTATATTGACTAAAACAAATTAAACAATAATTCTCAATATTTTTTTATTTTGCAGAATGGAGAATCCTGTGTTGTCAGCTTCTCTGGTCCTGTACACATCGGCTGGCCCATTCCACGAGGTTGCGAAGGACCGCTTGACCAATCAGGTTATCTGTGATGTGCTCAAAGCTGTATCTGCAAAGGAGAGGGAGAAAGACTTAATCATGGCAGTATGTAACAACTATATTATCTGCCAAGTTTGATGCTAATTTCACAGAACAGGCAGTGCGGTCTAGTTTCAGAGCTGTGAAAGGCAAGCGAAAGGCACACCTGAAGAATTCAAAGATGGAAGTAGAACAATATCTCTTGAAACAGTACACACTACCTACAGTGGTTGGTAAGAGAAATCTTAATCTGGGGGGTGATATTATGTTGCCAGACAAAAGACCCAAACTGGATGACAGTCTCACTGAATCCCACAACATGGCATTGGCTGATGTGATAAAGGAGAATTCAGAATACAAAGCTGAAATTGAAAGATTGAAGGCACAAATACAAGTAAGCATTATGCTCAACATCTGATGAAAAAAGATTCTCATAACGCCAAGCCAGTTCAGGTTTTGGAGCTCTCGGCGACGCAGGCAGATATTGTCATGCCTACCACGGTTAATTCATTAGCGACGTCAGCACTTAAAATTGCACTGTTGTTCTTGGTCACATGCTTTTGAATGCTATCCACAATTTTGGTGAGGCAACAACCCGCTTTAGAAACTGCTGTTTGAATGATTTTCATTCGCTCATCAAATTTTTTGGTTTGATGTTTCAGTAGCTTCAATACCAGTTCGTCAGTCTCAACCTGACTACGAAGCTCGGTGCAATTATCAGGGCGCTTTATTTCCGTCGATTTCTTTCGAAATACCTTAAAATCCATACCTTTCTGAAACATTTTGTTTATTCCATTGGCAAGTGAGGCGGACACGGCTTCACAGGTCTCTTCTTTAGGAGTCATAAACTCCGCAAGATATTCATCATTGAAGGTAGCCAAATATACATCACGATCGCAGTTCTCTGTTTTACTTTGATTCAAATTGTCATGAACGAAAGCAAATTAGTTCACAAATAAAATATATCTGTATTCTATAATTATGTGCTTCACTTATGAAAAATGGAAACCAAAACCACCATGCCAAAGAAATTCGAAATGAAAGCGTATAAATTTCGATACAGCTGAAATGTGCATCCACGTTCAAATTTTCATTTGTACACTGTTCCGCGCAAGTCATGTGGAATATTAATCGTCGCCCCATGCAAAAGAAGTAGCTTTTACAGGACCATTTTAAGACGATTTGTCTACGCCGGTCTCCAACGTATAGATGTATTATGTTTGCGCGTAAACTGCGGAGACCTGGGAAGCTGTGGCGCTTGTTTACGCCGATACAGGCGAATTTACCAAGGAGAATTATATTTTTATGTACACACAGCCACATAGTCGCTGATTTAGGCGCTAAGATTCATACAATTATTAGTTTGTTACCAGGTATGTGCATCCTGATGTTATCAACGGAAATTTACACAGAAAAGTCTTGAAGAAAGGGGTGAAGAAATCGTCTAAATTAAACCACAATCGAAGTAACTGGCATCTCTGCCACTCTCCAAAATCGCTAGCCAACGAATAATACTTTAACAATAATGACTTATCCGATTAGCCAGCCTTTTGTTCGACCCCAGAGCCAGAGACCAGAAGGCAACCAAGCGGTACGCTTGAGTAACTGAGAGCTTTCATGAGTCACACCGGGCTAATTTGAGATCGGGCCAACACTGGGGGATTTATAAGACCAGCGGTCGATTTCACCAAACTCTTCCTATCTTAGGATCCATCTTATGATTTAAGAAGAGTCCCAGCTCTAAGATCGATCTTACCTAAGATTATTCCTAAGATTGATTTCACCAAACGCGTCTTAATCAAGACGTATCGAAAATATAATAAAGCCGTAAGTTATTTATTGAACGAGGCTGTTGATCGTGTTTGACGGCTGTTTTTTATGAATTCTAACGAAACAGTCGTCGGGGCGCCCATGCTCGCGCGTCAACTAAAACTGTAATTCAACATGGCTGATTGGCGGACTGTATTTGGCACAACTTTAGGCTCCAAAAGATGTCGTCTGCAAGTTCAAAAACACGTAGGTATAATGCGTATCTAGGGAAATTTGTCAAATGAATATTGTAGATTACGATATGTTGATGGGAATCTAACGTTATCTGTCAGTTGTATAATTTTGGTCACATCACATATAAACGTTTATACTTACTCCAACTTCCAAGTGTTGGTAACGTTAGCGTTAGGCCCCTTAAAATGCTAACGTTAGCCTAAATACAAATCACATCGTTTTGTTCGTTCAATCGTTGCAAAAATGGATACAACAAAAGGCGATCGGTCAAATAACTGGTCGTATGAAGAGGTAAGCATCCTCACAGAATTTGTGAGGATGCATAAGCACAAGCTTGTAGGGACAACAAGCAAGGCATCTGCCAATGTGGAGAAGACAAAGGAACACTACTGGAAACTGGCCAGCAGTGTTCTGGTAGAAAATGGTGGGAGTTTGAGACCATGGAAAAAAATCAGGAAAAAGTGGCAGAGTGTTGCAAGCCAAGCAAGGGCATACCACCGTGAATGCAACAGAACAGGTGAGTGCCTTTAACGTTACATTATTTAATAATAATACTAGGCCTAACGTTAAATAAGGCTATTATAAGCCAGTATAAAGCCACTTCGGACGGAGTTCCAACTGCGCATGCTCACATCTAACGTTATGATCTAGGTTTGATTACGTTAGGCCTATTTAAACATTTTGCAGTGAGATAAACACAACAGTCACAGACAAATGCACATGTCTATGGGGGAAATTAGAGTCACGCCCTACCTACTAACAGTTACTTTGAGCATCTAAAAAAAATATTGTAGGCCTAGGCTCACAGCTTGATCATGATGCAATCCAAGTTTTTGAAATTATTCTAAATTATTTTAACTAACGTTAGAACAGAATTTCTTATGAATTTTGTTGGTAGGCCTAACGTTACCCGCTATTATTTTTCACGCATACGGCAGATTGTTTATCTCACCCTCTGCCGAAAGCTGTGAGCGCATGCGCAGTTCGAATTCCAAAGTGGCTTAAGTTATAGTATAGACATGAATGATTGATAGACTAACAAACATTAACAATAAGGGTATGGTCTGTTGGTCATGATCCAAATATTTTTTTATACGTTTCAAAGTGAAAGCTTATACAAAGGTGATAGGTCTGACGTTGGGGCTTACTTGACACTTGTACCAATTCCACTATGAAATATTTCCATCTGAAATGCTGTAATCTCCGTGAAAATTGTATTTGAAGACCTCAGAAAATGAAACAGCTGATTTCAAATGCAAAAATCAATAATCAACGTGCACAAAATAACTGATAAAATAAAAACCGTTAGGGCCTGTTTTTTCGAATACATGAACACCAAATTTGATGAAATATATGATGTCTATTTTGAATACCAACCTAAGATGATTGGAATGAATGCATTCTTCCAAAAACTGTTAGGGCTGCATGCTAACAAAAAAACAAAAACCAATTTACATGTAAATGTAGGATGATAATTGTTGTATTTTGCAGGTGGAGGGGAGAAGCCAACAGAAAACAAGGTTTTCAATAAGGTTTTGGAGGCTTTGGCGCCAGCATCCAAGGATGGCATCGTGTCACAAGAGGTCGGGGAATCGGCTCCCATGCCACCAGCCAGGACAAGTGATGTCGAAGTCATTGACATCATAGCAAATGGTATACATGTAGTATGCTCAAAATACTAATAATCGTGTTTTAGTCACATCAAAATAATTTGTGGAAAATCATTAAATTTTTTATAGGCCTATGGTATACAACATAATAATAATAAATCTTATTTTCTACTTTTAATTTCTAGTAATCAGTGAACACGGCTGTTTCACGCGTATGTGACGCGCGTAAAGAAGTTTTCCCAGACCGTAGCCACTCATGCATAATTCATGTCAAAAGGATGACGTCACGCCAATAATGGCTGCGCCCACAGATCACAGAGCTGACGAAAACAGGGTCGAAATATCAGCTAAATTAACCCTTCACAAGAAAGAAATAGACGTTCTATTAAACTTTTCTGATGAATCATAATTAAATTATACTCTTGTGGTTAGTGGGTGCTTACAAAAATTTAAAAGCCGGGAAAAAAATCAATTTTTACGTCGTATTCGTACATCGTCTTTTGTTGTTCGAAAGATTCAAACGACGTTCCAAAAACCTCCCTTTTTACTTAACAGGGGCTAGTTTTAACTTTTCAAAAAGGATTATTAAAACGAACTACTATGTTCACTTTTTAAACGTTTAATCTCATGTAGGACATTTCGTTTAAGTATTCAATACCGTTGTTGAAAACTTGTAAAAACCGAGGCCTAACAAAACTTCCATTAAAATCGTTTACTAACGTTCCGTGCAGACGGCCCAGCCGCAGTAACTTCTTCGCTGGTAATCCCATTAACTCTATAATTTTGTACGGTGTTGTGTGGGCACCGGTGAAATACGTCAGAACAGCGCGCTATGTAAATACTATTTACATGTAAATACTATGTAAATTACTACTCAATTGAGATTCGACATGGTGTCACTTCAATTAGTCTTACTTATCATCCTCACCATGCAAAGCTACAAGTTTTACCTATGTAAATACGACATAAAACACAATAAAGGGGGCCACTTTGCATCTGTCACGTTAGCAGTTTTTTTTAAGTACCTGAAACCGACCAAAAAGTGTTTCAACAGGCTTATACTAGAAGTAATTTGAGTTGATTTATTTTATTGTTTTATTTATTTTTTTATCCTCAAATTTCCATAAAAATTGGACGGAAAAAGTTACCGCACTTTTCCGTCCATTTGTTGATGGAAATTTTAGGGTAATTAAAAAAAATAATAGTAATAATCAACTCAAATTATCTTTAGGATAAGCATGCATGTCTATTCAAATGTTGAAATTCTTTTTGGGTGGTTTCAGATATTAAAAAAATACAACCATTAGAAAACTGCTAACGTGACGGTAGGAAAGTGGCCCCTTTATTGTGTTTTTAATCATACACTAGTTTACACAAAACTTTCAAAAATATTCTACACAGTAGATTATACGGGAGTACAGTGATAAAAAACGCACAGGAACAAAGATGAGTTTCAGTGATATTTACACATATTTTATTCATTATGAGTTTCAAATTCCATCAACAAGCTCTAGGAAAAATCTGTACAGTATGTACAAACAGAATCACAATTCACGGTTCTCGTAACCTTCCAAAGGAAACCAGTGAGTATAGCAAATAATTATTGAATAATTTCGGTATAAGTGTATGGGAAGATTCAGCGGACCAGCATCCATGAAAAATATGTGAAATATTTTCAAGAAAACTAAGACACTGTAAATCTGGAGAACGATTTTATACTGTTCAGAGCCTCAAAGATAAACAGCGAATCCAACAAAATTGACCAAAGCATACAAGAACTGGAACTTGGTTCGTGTGTGAACTTTTTACGCAACAGTCTAGAGGAGGACCGCAGTCTAAACCAAAGGCTGGTAGGCCTAAATCAACAATAGCTTGTACACAAACTTTGCCCTTTTCACTGAGCGATGACAATATATTTCATCAATTAAGTGATGCGCAACATCTGGAATATCCCATTAGTTTTGAAATCAGTGGTCATCAGTGGGAACAGTCACTCTTCGTTTGTAGTATTTGTCTATGTATACTGGGAAAGCCATCAGTTCAGACACCGTGCCAACATAACTTCTGTGCGCAATGTTTGACACAGTGTTTCAAGCATTCGTTAAGTCCAAACATCAACTGCCCAATATGTAATCAACATGTACAGTATAGCAGCATCACTTCAAGTCCCAGAGTGCTAAGTGTTCAACTGGACAATCTAAATGTTGTGTGTACAGCATGTGATGGCATTGGACAAATAACCCGATTATTGGTTTACTCAATGAGCAGGGTGGTGAGCTGATTCACACTGAGTTTAACCGCACAGGGAGAATCGTCAATGGTATGCGGGATGACCTGGTATGCGGTACTCACAAGGCCAAATTCAGATGGTGAATGAATACACAGAAATATTGGAATGTATTTTGACAATAAATAAGTGTGAGGTGGTGGAATTGATTTTAATTGCTAAATATAATTTAATTTGGGTAATACATGTACATGTATACAACTCTTCAAAAATATATATTTATTAGTCGTGCTCTTTGAAGCCTGCCATCTTGAAGGGGTCCTGCGTATGGCTCAACTTCAATGTCATCTTCAACTTCCATCTCCTCATCCATCTGTGGTTCACCAAATTGTTTGGAGAGGTTGAAGAGCACACAGCAAGCTTTGACAATTTTACAGGCTTTGTCGGGGGAAACTCTTAGGCCATAAGACAGGCAGGGGAACTTTCGCTTTAATTGACCGAACACCTGTTCAATTGTCACTCGTGTTCTACGATGACTCCTACAACAAAACACAATGTATGTAGTCAACAAATGTCATTGTTTTGAGATTGTTGTCATTGTCAATATTGTTGACATTGCCATTCGTCATTGTTGACATTGTCGTTGCCTTTTATCATTGTCATTTTGGCTGAAGTTGATGACATTGATAGCGTTTGCATTAATTTATGCAAATTTGTGTACAGTTTTTGATTCAATGAAACATTAAATAAATCTTTTGAATTTAATATGGAATATTAATTGTTTGTGCTTACTGTTTCAGCGTACCATTTGTGTAGATTTACACAGTAATAGTAATACATGTAGTAAACATTCATATTGAGATTTACCTGTTATATCGCCTATCGGCAGCTGTCTGTGGCTCTCCACTGGGTGTCATTAGCCATGGTCTCAGAGCATAGCCAGTGTCTCCAAGTAGGGTTCCTTGGAGTCTGAAATTGTAATATTTTCACAATTAGGTCAACAAATCGGATGGTTTTAATCAATGTTCTTGAAATGCAAAGTATTAGGTCTCCAGTCAGAAGTGGCAGGTCCGGGGGTGATGATTTACTAAACCATTTTACTGAATTATCGGTGGGTCTTCCTCAACCCTCCCCATACCCCCAAACACATCACGATATTTTCAGCACCCAATATTTATTAAGTGGAAAAAAGTGGGGTCCTGAACCCCTGGACTCCCCCCCCCCCCCGGATCCGCCTATGGCCTGTTACATTTCAGATCAAGTGATTATTTTACAAACCTTCCATTATCAAACATTTCCCAAGGAGACTTCCGTGCAAGATGGCACTGTCATGTGTAAAGCTGCCAGGCCATCTTGCAACGATGTTTGTGATGTTGAATGTTGCATCACAGACTGCCTGAACGTTGATGCTATGGTACCTTTCTGTTCACATACAGGTTCTAGTCTTCACCAAGTGGGGCCCCGGAGAGAGGGACATGGGTGCGAGTCCACAGCACCAACTACTCCAGGAAACCAGCCATGGCAAAGAACTCTTGCTTCACCCTCATGACGTCCTGGAGCTCAGTTGGGAATCTTATGACTTGATTTGCCAGCCTTGAAATTGAATTTGTCACCCGGTGAATGATGCGGCATACTGATGGAACACTCACATCATGGAGATCCCCTTCCACTGTATAAAACGCACCAGTAGCGAAGAAACGGAGGGTTGTGAGAAGCTGCATCAATGGGGATATTGCATTGCTTCGCTGTGAAATAATTAATAAAGATTTTTAAATTACGCGACAGGGATGCAAGTATAAGAGCACCAGATGGATTGTTATAAAATCTTGTCTAATACAGTTTCAAATAATCTTGCCATCATCAGAGCCAAATTACACCATTTGTGGAATTTTGGAAAATATAAAGGCTCTCCAAAAATAACAGAATACTTAATACATTGTATTTTTCTTTTTTATTTAAATTATGAACATTTCCATTTTGGTAAACACCATTAAAAGTTCATTATTCCACACAATGAAAAGTTGCATTTCAAATCAGGATATTTTTTGGTGAATACGCTTTTCCTATTTGGAAAATCTCTCAAACTACGTAAACTGGAATACTTCTAGTATCAGTAGCAGATCCAGGAAGGCAGTGACTTGGAAGGGGGGGGGGGGGCGGGGGGGTGGAGCAGCAGATTTTCATTTAGTTATTTGATATTGCTTTTCTCTTTTAGGAACTTTGAAATGATCTGATGGGACCAATTTAGATCACCCCACACAAACACAATTAACAAAAACATGTACATGTATAACTCTTTTGAAAAATGACCCCTTTACTTATTTTTGTCACTTAAAAAAAAAGTGTCTTATATTGAAATTAAGACATACAAACTATCCAGTCGTTTATTTATTTTATATAATGCATATATAAACTTAGTTTTACCCTTTGTTTGGATTTATTTGTTTTGTGTCGGGCATGAAATAAATGTTCCTAAAATGAAAACAAAAGTTGGTCCCTTTGGGTAATTATTGAGCTTGGTCTGACATTATTTTTGGAAGTAAAGAATAACCACATATTGGAAAATGGTTATAAAAAGTGTGGGCATCCTGGAAATCCAACCCCCGACCTACCCCCACACAATTTTATTTTTACAAAATAAATAAACAAATTAAAGAACAAAACGATCCTACTTTAAAAACATTTTTCGATGATTATAAATTGTGTTGATTTTATACATCCATTAAGCTTAAGGAATTTAATATTTCTCTATTTGCTCATTCAGTTCATATAAAAATGATTTTAAAAACCTTGGTCTACATGCCACCACCCCCCATCTCTCAATCTACATTTTCTGATTATGTGGGTTAATCATGCACATGCCAAGGAGATAAATAATCAGAAGTAGAACCAACCATCCAATGTTTAATCCTGCCCAAAAATCTCTGCATGGATGTGGATTTAGAATAATTCCATTTCTAAGTGAAAGTCCGAGAAAAAAGGGTGTTTGGTAAAGGCCTAGCCTACGCGTTAAATAATAAATACATTTATATTTTTTAAAAGCAGACTGAGTCAATAGAGGGCGCGGTAAGTAATATCTACAACTCTACATACAATGTACAGACCGTAATTCAACGTTAGCCTTGCCCTCCCCTTCTCATCGTCGGTGGACTATGAATGATACTACTCTGCTTAATCTAGTGGTCTAATTATTAAACGTTTTTGTTCAGCAGAAAAGTGAACCAACTGCAGTTGTGCACCACAATTTCAAGACAGTGGTGCTCAATGATGCGTGACCCTGGAATGTAACCCAAGGTATCATTGAAAAGCACACGGTAGGTCATTATTGTTGATATCATTACTAATTAGCCTACCCGTGTTTGCGGTTCCAAATCATCTGCTATTCTTTCCAAGATTTGGGTGTACACCGCGTCTCGTAAATCTATATCTAATATAGATTTCGTCGTCGCTCAAATCATCGAGCGGATTCATTCTGTCTCGAAGAGACGTTCTCGCCTAATCGCCCTCCGAGCTTCGCGATCTTCCTCGGCAACGAGCAGCAACAACGCCATTTTTGTTGTAGGTAGGCCTATTTATTTATTAAGCTAAGAAGACCCAAACACCAATCTTAACTTAGGAAGAGTTCAGCCCCGTTACCAAGGAAGTTAGGACGCATTGAACGCGTCTTAAGTTTGGTGAAATCGATCCTAAGTTTAATCACAAATTAAGAAGAGTTACCCTTCCTAACTCGTGCTAAGAAGAGTCTTATCGTTTCGTGAAATCGGCCGCAGGTTATTTATGCATTATTTGGGCCTATGATTAAAAAAAGGTATCATGTTAAATTGGCAGATGCAGAATGATTAAAATCGCTGTATGTTTCTTTAAAGATCATAAACTTTAAAAATGTTTTATACATTTTTAAAAACCCATAGTTACGGTGTGTGTGTATATTTAACTCATTGCTTTTAAAGATCACTTTTTTTAAATTTTCAGGGGTGTCCATCAGTTCCAGTTGAAAGTGAGACACAGGTGATTGTTGTATTTCAAAGGTGATCTAGTTTCCCTTCCTTGGCCTTTTGTGTAGCCATGTTTGGTAACCTAGCTATATATGTAATTGCTAGAGAATTTAATTTTGATTCACTTACATGCAGTACACTAATATAGGCCTTGATCCATTTTTTTTGGGTAATGCATGCAAGTGATGGACATGGATTAGCCTAATACACCGTCACACTATTGTATCTATTGTCATCACATTCCATACATGCCCATTCCACCCAAAGCACCCAATTCCAGTTACTCATTAGTATACAACTAAATTCTCCTAGTATATAATTAACTAAGGTTTCATGAATTACAATTTAGTTGTCAACTAAATACAGACATTTTAGTGTCCTACTAAGGCCTAGTTGGCTGCTAAGTTAGTAAGATTTCATGAATATGGCCCCTGCTGGTGCTTTTCCATTTGTTTACCCCAGTCTTATACCAGTCAACTTTCATCAACGGAGGCGGAAGGTGGCATAAATAACCACACTCCGCCGCATGGTGGCGCCCTGCAACACCCTCCGCCTTATGTTAATGTACGTACGTCTAGTCTGCAGCCCGTCATAACGCTGCATCCACATTTGCTCGCCTAAAAACACTAAAATGTAATTCATGTTGTGCCTGTTTTATTTAGGTAAACTAAATAAATAGTTGAAAATATTATTTATCGCAATAGCAAATCTTTTTCGTTGTTTTTTATAGTAATCTTTCCACTTGAGTGTCTGTTTCTTGCAAATAGTTTTTCAACTGTTTTGAGTCAAACCTATTTAAAGGTATTAAATATTCTGTATATGAGACAGAATTTCAATTATTTCCTGCATGTCAAACGTGTGTAAACGATGTTTGATTTTGGTCCTTGTTCATTACAAAATTTTTCCGAGCGTTGTCTGCTACGGCGAACGTTTGTAGTGTATATCGATTGTGAAATCATGACCCCTGGATCTAAGTGTCGCGTACGTTAACTGCTATGCACATCTATGTAATTAATTTGGCATAATAAAATGCAAGAAGACAAGAATTAACAGCATTCTCCTTCAAATTTTTTTTTTTTAAATGCAATATACATGTATTGTTTTAACAAAATTTAAATATTGCTTTCCTTTGTTTAGGCTATGCCGATCAGGTGGCAGTTTTAACACTGAAAAACTGCAACAGCAGTGATAAATGATTTCGGCAGAAAACACACCACAGTTGTCAAACAAAGCCAGCAGCAGTCTGTTTTCATGATACGTCTTTTTATTATATATATATATATATATATATATATACATTTTATTCCACTGGTCAAAGAAAATTAATCTCTGACTCGAAAATATTGGCAATTGTGGTCTACTCTGCATAACCTTACAAAAGTACTTCAAAATATGCGGACTAGTGAAAATGCATTTGGAATAGCAAAGTCAAACCGGCATTTATCATACATGTCATTATGGTAAGTAAGCACTATGTAGTTTACAATAGTAAATGTTTTTATGCTAAATAATACCCCATCACCAACAAACAACTTGCCGGTATGCTACATGTCGATACAGGCTATGAAATAACGAATTTCTGAGGATTAATTTATATTAATTTACTTGGTTTGTTTATTATTATTATTTAACTATTTATTAAATTTTTATAATTTTTTAATTTAATTTTTTATTGCGGTGGGGAAGGGTAATTGGTAACCAAATGATTACGCAATGGATAGTATAAATTATCCAAATAATATTCCAAAACTAAAGCCATTGTCTTACCGGGATTCAAGTTCTGGTGTTAGCAACATAATGTGGGTTCGAATCACGGCTGTGACACTTGTGTCCTTGAGCAAGACACTTAATCATAATTGCTTCTCTCCACCCAGGGTTAAATGGGTACCTGTGAAGGCAGAGTTGGTTTGCTCTATATGCGCTAGAAATGGCAACAATTGAGCTGTATACTCCCAGGGAGCTGAGATGGTTTCAGGAATGATTTATGAGCCTTATGAGCAGGGATAATAATATAATGCGCCCGAGCACCACTTAGTTGGTGGATACGTGCGCTATATAAATCCACACATTATTATTATTATTATTATTATTTTTAGACCTATGGTATTAAGAGCTACGAGCATTGGTTAAATTTGGCAAAATTGGCTTTTAGTTAAAAAAAAAAAAATTACACTTTCTTTAAATGTTTTGATATATAAATGTTGATTTTATTGCCAATTAAACTTGAAGACCACTAATTTTGTGTATGGTGGTGCAATTGGGTTTCATTTGAAATGTTGAAAACATTTGAAATCTTAACATACACATTTTGCAATTTTGTTTTACCAATGCGCAGCAGTTATTGCCCTTATGTCTAAGGGACATGACCAGAGAGCTGCGATTATCACAGCAGCCATACACTGGAGTGACCAGCACTAAGCACTTTGTTTGGCATACTGTTTTCCTGACATTTTGATTTAGCTAGCTACTCTCTTAACTAGGTACTGATCTCAGGCAAACAGTGATGTGTAAAATTTAATCAATACAAATTGATTTGTATTTTATGATACATACACATACTTGAGTGTAACAATGGCTTCTATGTACAAGGTCTCTGAAACAATAATAGAAGTTTACCTACTGAGGACAACGATTAATCCATTTACAAAAGCTTGCACCAAAATATGCCTTAGGAATGAGCCAAACAATTCTTCAAGGGTCATTCTTTGTGCTAAAAGAAAAAAAGACAGATTCCTCCCCTTTATTCTTCTGTGGTTAAAGTACAAGGAAGTGTGTAAAAAATTTGACCATAAATGTCATTGCAAAATGTTCACTTTAATTATAGGCCTCTCTTGTTGTGCATGGACAGTATAGTGCATCAAACCTAATCAATAAACACATAAAATTCAAATTCAAATTCATTCAAATTCAAAATATTTATTAGTTATGTATAAAAACATGAAAATCTACTTCCCAGGTGTACAATAAAAATATATAAAATATGCAAATTGAAAACATAAAAATAAATAAGTAAAACATTAAGTTCTACTTTCAAATATAAGATTAAATTGGGTTAAAATTAAATTAATAACACACTGTTATAATAGAGTTATAACAAGTATAAAGGTTAAAACAGTAAAATTTACACAAAACTATACATATTTGGAACAAGTTGTAGAGACCAAAAAAGACAGTAACAACAACGCAGACATACATTTCAAATTCAAAATATTTATTAGTCTTGTATAAAAACATGAAAATCTACTTCCAGGTGTACAATAAAAATATATAAAATATACAAATTGAAAACACATAAAATAAATAAGTAAAAAACCATAAAGTTCTACTTTCAAATATTAGATTAAATTGGGTTAAAGTTAAATTAATAACACACTGTTATAATAGAGTTATAATAAGTATAAAGGTAAAAAACGGTAAAAATTTACACAAAACTATACATATTTGGAACAAGTTGTAGAGACCAATAAAGACAGTAACAACAACGCAGACATACAGGAAAAACTACCGAATTTGCTCCCGACCCCACCCAAAATTTAACGAACATGCCTTTTGTTGAAAAGGTGAATTGCACTTGGGAGAAATGAAAACCTGTGACGGTTTGTTCGTTTCAAAGAGGACAATTCTACAGACCTAGATAAAGTTACCTGTGAGTTTAACGGGTGAGTAGCATCTGTATAAATGAGTTCAAGTTTGGTCATCAGAGCTTTTTCATAGATATCATTAAGTACCAATAGTTTTACAATACCACAGGTTTCAACTAATTGAATCACACTCTGGTAGAATAAAAACATATCTCTATCTACATTGAAAGACCTAAGTTTACAAAGGAAATAAAGCTGTTGATTTGCCTTAAACATTATCTTAATGTTAGAATTCCAATTTAAATCTTTGTCAATATAGGTCCAGGTATTTATATTCGTCGTCAATTTCTACATCTTCATTATTGATCCTCAGAGGTGTCATCACATTCTTAATTTTATGAAAATCAAAAATAATTTCCTTAGTTTTTCGAACATTTATCACCAGGTGGTTCTCATCACACCAGTTAACAAAACGAGGTACCTCATTCATCTCTGTATGAATTCTCGTCATCATTAGAAATAAAAACCAGTCAGTGAAGTATCATCCGCATACAACAATTGAGCAAGAATTACTGCTACAGTTAAGGTCACTAGTGTATAGTGCAAAAAGTAGTGGTGACAGAACACAGCCCTGTGGAGCACCTATGTTGGATTCCACACCATTTGAAAAGGTTGCATAACTTTAACTCTATATTTACCTGTTAAACAGAAAATCACTGATCCATAACGACACAAGGATTAATGTTCAGTTCTGTAATTTACAAATCAATACATGGGACTGCATTGTATTAAACGCTGATGAACAGTGTTCTAACATAAGACCTAGGTTTGTCTAAATGTTCATAAATTTTATGTAACATTGTAACAACAGCATCCTCAACACAATAAGCAACAATAAGCAAACTGAAAAGGATAAAAACAGGTTTGTTTCTTCAACCAAAATATCCCTTATAATACGCTCAAACACTTCATAGCAATAGATGTAAGTGCGACTGGTCGATAGTCATTTAGAATACACGGTTTAGATATTTTAGGCACTGGAGTGATAGTTGAGGTTTTCCAAATAATTGGAACAACACAACAATTGAGTGACCATTCAAATAAATGATGAAAAACTGGAGCTAGTTGTTCAGAAGACAATTTCAATGTTTTTCCTGAAACCATATCTGGTCCCAAAGCCTTATTAGTTTTAACTGTTTTAAATATCTCTCCACAGTTGAAGCACCAAGTTCAATTTTATGAGTGTCATTTACATTATCTTTGGAGAATCGTTCTTGTGGTATTCAGTTCTTCATTAAAATCATGAACATCGAAACGAGCATAGAATTGGTTTTAAGTCAATTTGCAAAATCCGTTGGGTGAACTCCAGCAGGAAGGTGTAGAGATTGTTTCTTGCCACAGCCTGTGACTGACCGCATTCCTTTGCCATGCTTTTTGGGATCACCACATTTGAAGTTTTTTTTTTTTTTTTCGCTGCCATTTGCTACGTCGGATATGCTTGTTTATTTCTCTTTAGTTGTCTTTTACTGTCTCGATCATTGTTAAAAAAACATTGTTTCTGTCTTAAGTAGCTCCGAATATTTTTGTGATCCAGGGTTTGTTGTTTGGGTAAACTTTACCACTTTCTCAGGTATGATCACACCTTCACAGAATCTGATGTTGTCACTTATGACTTCGGTAGCATAACTTAGATTATTTGAAGATTTGAAAACTTCCAGTCTGTAGAATCAAAACAGCCTTGAAGGGTTTCAATACTTTCTATTGTCCAACCCTAACTCGCTTGATAATCGGTTTTTTTGTTTCAATTTTTGCTTATATTCAGGAATAAGATGTACCATGTCGTGACCAGACAGAGCCAGCTTCCCTATGTGCTTTATATGCATTAACATGTATTACCATAACACTTGTCAAAGTTCGGTTCCTCTTGTAGGCAAGTTGACATATTAATGATAATGTGGCAACACTGGTTTAATATCACATGCATTAAAGTCTCCTAAGATGACTTAAATGCATCCGGTGACTGTATTTCTAGTTCTTGAATTACTTCATGGATCTTCGCAGATGCAATATTCGTATCAGCTCGAGGATGAATATAAACCACGGTGACAAAAATTTGATGAAACCTGTGGCAAATAAAATGACCATAAACCAGCAGTCAGCAATTCTATGTCCGGTGTGCACAACCTCTGTTTCACAGATACATTGTTGCCTGCATCTATTATTAATATAAATGCAAACCCACCTCCTGAAGATTTCCCCAATTTGTGTATTCTATTCAATCGTTCACATGTAAACCCCATCAATATCGGTAAAACACATCAGTTGCTTCCCCGTATTCATAACGTTATCAAGAATAAGCTTTTCAATTCATGTCCCAGCATATATTCTCAGCGACCTGCATTTCCAGTTATTATTGATAGTAATGGTGGGTGAACTCTCAGCTCTACTCCAAGTCTCTTCCGAATACCGCCCTTTTTGCCCCTGTTTCCGTCGCTGCTTAAGAAAGTTAAAAATCGGAAGGTATGGGAATTTTTGGGAGAATGCCTGAGTAGTATATGTGCCTGCAATCAGTCACTTGTGGCGGAGCAGTGTGCAATTTGTGTGCGGAGGAGGGAGGGAGAGTTGAGAGGGATGGCATCCCTCAATCCCTCCTCCTCATAATTCTCCGCCACAAAAGGACTGATTTGCAACTTTATGATTCGAAATTTTGTTATGACGTCCGGGAGGACCTCCTCCTCCTCAAGAGGACTGGTTTGCTGATTTGAACGCCAGTTGACATGATTGAGGCGCGCATGCGCGTGAGACACGTCTGGGCGCGCGGAGGTGTGCTCCCTCAATATTTTTATGACGTCATGTCGGTATTTTTTTGTTTTTTATTCACTCACAAAAATCTCCTCCCCTCACAATGTTGGTCGTAATACACAAACTGCACACACAAAATTAAAAGGTGGGTGTGCAGTTTCAGTAGTGGGAGGAGTAGTGCGCAAACGCAGCGTGCATATTGATGATTTCCCGGGCAGGATGAGACACGTCTGGAGCGCATAAGGCATGTCGTGTCTTAAAATAGAATGGACATCGTTGATTGGGTTGAATGTTTGCGCATTGTTTATGGAGCAACCACACACTCTTTGTGATTAAAGTTTTGTTCCCTGACGACGCGAAGGATGGTAGAGTATTAAAAGACGGAAATTTTGAAATTCAAACTCTCATATTTCATGACAATTTTTCATCAAGAACATTGCATTGTTGCTCGTATACGCTACTTGTATTGTGAACAGTTGACAAACGACATGCCAGGCCTTAACATGAACGGTGAGCCTGTCGACCCCGATGCCCACACCTGTGGTTCCCGCACCTGCTGGCACGATGGCGTTGCCGTCGACTCCCCCCGGCAACCCACCACCACCGACCGATAGGCAACATCGGGGAGGAGAAAGCTCATTCCTCCCGACATGATAGGGATGCTGGGTGGTGCAGAAAGCGGGAAGTGTGAAGCACATGGCAAGAGCTATTTCTACAACAAACTCCACGAGAGACCTCGTGGGTCTGCCAACTTGTCTGCATTAGCAGGCAACGGATGTTGCATACATCCACCCACTGTTGATGTTTTGTCTGCTGCTGGTGAACAATTAACCAAGGGTTAGCTGCTGACACCCGGCTCAACCCCTAAGTGGAGCTAATCTCCCCGGGAAGGTAAAAGGGGAAAGGCAGGAGTCAAGCACGGCTGTACTTCCCACCGGATGAACAACAGGAGGAGAACGACTTGGAAGGCGGTGCGATTTCAAATCGGGGTGACGATATGCTGTTGTCAAGCGTTTCCCAAGGGTCGCACCTGGCCATTAACATGGAAAAAATTTCTTCGTCAGCAGAAACAAATTGCTTGCTTTTGGCAAAGGGGAATTAATAATCTCACCGTGGAGCAGTGGGGTCCAGCTCAAACAACAGAGTGCCGCCATCACTAAAGCCATCTTTTCAGGTTGTGATTAACAAAGATGTTAACTGTTGATTCTTCAGATGGTATTGTCTACCTGTTGCAGATGATGAAGAGCCGACATGGAGGGCGAGGAGAATGTGTTGAAGCGCAAAAACGCATCCAGGACACTTGTGAAACAAGTGATGACAAAATCGTCTGGATACATCATCAGAATAAATTGCTGCAGTTCAACAGGTCTACCTTGCGAAGGGTGTGAGTTTGATTGGCCAGAAGGCAGTGGATCTGGGTGTCTGTTTTACAGCAGAACTCCTGGAAATTACTACCTTGAAAGATTTCGTGGATGAGCACTTGAAAGAAAGCAGAAACAATACATTCAGCCGAGCCATGTTTGTTGGCTGTTTGGCGCAGTAACACATCATGTTGGTGTTGAAGCTTACGATGGAATGGACGAGGACTGTACTCTATCATAACTGATATTCAGAGTTAGATGGAACTCTGGGAAACCTATGAAACATTGTTTGTAACTTTCTACGATAGAAGCTCTGAACCTATGAACGTGACACTTTCTACGATAGAAACTCATAATTCTCCCGTTTCATGTCGTGAACGATGTCATGAGGAACCATGGACTTGTTTAATTGGTTACTTTGAACAGAACACCAAAGGTTAGAAACGATTATTTTAGTTCATTCATCTGCAATAAGTATTATCAATTTGCCCTATATGTTGTTGTATTTTGAAGATAGTTCTTCATTACGAACACTAAAAGGACTTTTAAACCATTTAATTGTTAATTTGAAATCAGGACTTAGTATGAACATTGGACCCCTTTGAATAAACAAATAGCCTTTTATAAGTTACAATGTTGGAAAAACATTTTTGAGAAAAATTTCCATACATTAAAAGTTTTGTTGATCTTTTTAAGTTTGTTGTTAGGCTTTTAGAACATGCTAAAACAATTCAAATTAATTGTACGTAGTCAGTTGAAGTTAATTAAAAAGTACAGTTATTTGCTTGCCCGAAAAAAATAACGCTTGTTCTCCCTTTGCTTTGTAGTGTTTTTTAATTTATTATTATTATTTTATATTCCTTAAAAGGGAGGTAGAATGGGGAGGGACAACAACGTACGAAGACAGACAAAAGAACGACTGTACATGAAGCTATTCGTATGATTTGTTAATATAATTTTAACACCAACAGCAATCTTTACATCAATATATTTTACAGATTTATTTGTTCTATTTTATCATTCCTTTTGAGTTGCAGTTGAAATAAATTGATACCTATTCTTAGTTTTTTTCAAGGGAGGTTACGTACCTGGAATAGAAATACAAAGATATAATGAGGGGTTTAACATACATATGATAAATAATGTTTAAAATGTACAATTTTTAACAATAAATTATAAAACTTATTTCAATTGATATACTGTAATACCCAATACTTTAACAAGATATAAAAAAGCATAACATTGGTAATTCTCTATAAATTTAACATTTCCCAAGTCAAATAATTTGAATTTAGGAAAGAGTTCTCTTTCTTAAAATTTCACCAACTAAATTACAAATTATTCCCAACATTATCGGAAACGGCAATCATTCTGTACAATGAATGAAAAGCATTTGGTAATTCTCTTATAATCAACATTTCATAATTACATGTATAAACACTTTTTATTTTCTGTTTGAAATTAGGGAAAGAGTTTCTCTTTTAAATTCCACACAAACATGTTCAAAATTATCGGTAAAATACCCTTTTTTAACAAGATGAAAAGCATTTTGGTAATTCTTAACATTTCATATTACAAAATTACATGCATGTATAGCACTGCTTACTTTCTGTGACACTAAGGCATAACATTGGTAATTCTCCGTACTGACATTTTAAGTGAAATAATTTTCTTTTCAACATTTGGAAAGGTTCTCTTTCTTAAATTCCCACAAAACTTTAAATGTACAACATTATCGGAAACAGCAATCATGCTGTAAAATAAAATGGGAAAGCATAGCATTGGTAAATTCTCTATAATTAACATTACTGACATTTTTAAATGATAATGTTCTTGTTTGAATTTGAAGAGAGAGTTGTCTTTTTAAGAGTAAGTATTGTACAAATTAATTTTAACATTGTCGGAAAACATCAATCACTTCTGTAAAATAAGACAGAGAAAGCAATTTTCGGTAATTCTCTATAATTAACATTTCCCCAAGTCAAATAAGTTGAATTCAGGGGAAAGAGTTTCTCTTTAAAAATTCCCCTGAGCTGAAAAATTTCATAGTAAATCTTTGAAATAATTTAAATATGGGGAAAGGTTTTTCAAACTTTAAAATTTCCATATTACCAAAACATACAATAAGAAGTTATCTGAAGAGTACTAATTAAAGTGTAAAGGTTCTTTTCTTAAATTCATGTAGAATTGATCCAGCACTTCTTGAGTAAATATAAGATGTCCAGTTTTTAAAATCTGAAACTTTCCACATTCCACAATATTACAAATATAAGGTAAAATTATATTGTATAGCACTGGTTACTTTCTGTTCTAGAAAACCTAGAAAACAACATTCATTACAGTCATGTAATTCTACATTACTGATATTTTAAATTTAATTTTTCTGTTTGAATTTGGGAAAAGAGTTCTTTCCACACAAAACCGAATATTTCACTGGATATTTTTTGTTATTCTGTATAAAAATTAAAAAGTAGCTGATAGCATTGACAAGTTTGAATTCATAAAACACATTAGAATGGATCAAACATTTAGGCAGTTTAATGGATCCATCATGTCGCTGCTTGTTGGTCATATGTGTTTGTTAAGCAGTACGTATGGGGTATCCCAAGATGAAGCGAACATATTTAAACTGGGTCATCAGTAGGAAATGAGCTCGTCTTGGGTGTGGCTTGTCCCTACAGGAGCATCAAAATGAAAAACTCATTTAAAAGATAATTCTTGAATAACCTTTTTGGTGTTCAAAGGAGTTATTAGTGTCCCAAACAACTTTTGTAGGGAAATTTGTACATATCTGTTTGGGTCTGTTTCACAGAATAAACAGGCAACGTTGATCTGTGATGAGGGTAAAGACAGTTTATCAAGAGGGAGGTATGGTATTAATGGTGAAGTTCTGTAACGTTTAAGATTTACTGAATTTTGGGAAAAAAGTTATTTGCTGAAATTCTAGATCTCATCAGATTATAACAAACTGTTAATAAATTCAAGACGAAAAGTATTTTGAAGGAACAACCATCATGCATGTTAATGTTTGGTCTTCATAGACAACGGAACACATAAATATAAGTCAAAACAAAATTTTGGGAATATGACAAGGGAAATAAATGTGTTAAAGTAGCTTCTCTTTTGGGTCTAATAAATCTGTGTGCAAAATAGCAAATCTCTGCTAGTGATGACTACACCTGCCATTTAAAATGTCTTCTAAAAACCCAAACTACCTTTTAAAACAGTATGTACAAGTTGATTTCTAACAATTCATTCCAGGATTATAACAAAAGTTAAATGGATTTTACTTGATTTGCAGGGGTTTATGCTCAAAATGTGGGGCCCAAGTTTTAACGAGAAAACTTACTTTTTTCCCTCATTGAACTCCCAATCCATTTATACAACATAAGTGTCATCTGAGCCTTGATTGCATTGTAGTCATTACTCAACAATCTTGTACAAAGATGAAGTTACATTTATTTCAACACTCATTCTCACGGTTGGTGACCACAGAAGTCTATTATCGTACATACAATCCATTTTCTTATTCCCCTGATGGTGTACTCTTAAAAACAATGAAACGTGCAGATTTCTACAAAATGTTTTGAGATTTTCCCCTTGAAAAAATAGCAACATAATTATTAACATAAGATCTACCTAATGGGCGCGACAGAGGGGTTATCAAGGGTGAACAAGTCTTTAAAGGTTTAATAAAAATCTGCTACTTTAGGTTCCCAACAACCTTTAAAAACTATAAACATTAGTGTCATTTTAAAGCCATTCAATTATACACACACAAAACTTTTGCCGGGGGAATACATGATTTTTTGGGAATCCTTCAAATAACTTCCATCTTTTGTGATTATGCATACATGTGGGCGCTTGTTATTCCTGGGAATCTGGGTTCAAATAACTGTTCAACTCATTTCAATGTGTTCATTAATTAACAAACATTTCAGATTTGTTTGCTTTTTTCATATTAATCATGTGCTTAAGGCGCCTGAGTTTTTACATTTGCTTAACACAACAGTGGCCAAAAACCATTGCTTAATCACATTAAGGTTTGGGTCCGATTGCATTTGGGTTTCCCTTTCAAAGAGAAAGTATACTTAACAGAAGGCTCATTTCATCAGGTTGGGATACAAGATTGTGACATGGGTGAAATTTTCAAAAGTGATTAACCTTTTTACAGTTTTTATTAGCAAATATATTATATTTTTATAAATTTTAAAAGTTTTTCTTCCATTGAATTCAAAACTAAAATCGGTATTGAATTGTCAACATTAGGAAAACAAATCTGATACGGATGTAAATGGACACCAAAACATATTTCAATGCAGCAGATATTAGTCAAAGCTTATAGATCCATCTCTTTTCATTTTTAAATCAGTCTGGTTTCAATACATTTACCAATTAATATTATACTTTTTAATGTCTGCCCATCAAACAATAAAAAGAGTCGACAAAAATTATCATTATTTGTTTTTGGCATCTAAAGGCTTTATTCTGGATTTTTTCTTTATTAAATAATTTTTCAATAAAATCTATTTAAAAAGTGATTTGGAAAGGAAGGACAATGAGGTTTATTGCTGTGGTGTGGGGTTTTCTGGTGAAATTACATTGACCTTCAATTGAGTTTATTCTGTCCTAAACTAGGCTGTCTGGGATGTAACACTGATGACAGCATTGGACACCGTGTCCACGTTACATACTTCATGAACAACGATAATACTCAGTAGACAACACATTACTAACTACAATGAGCAACAATGATTACAGTTCTTCAAGAAATTATACAGACCCATAAGTCACTCCTCTTCGCTACGAAATTGACTTTTAAAGACATCTAGTAGTATATTTAGAGTACAAAAACTATCGGACGAAGGCAGACTACGTATACACAACGAATTTTTCAGAACCTACTGCAGACAAAGGATCTGTGTGTGATTTATGTGTCATTTTTTAAAGCTAATTACTAACTTTAAAATTGTTTGAAATTTTGGGTGAAACTACTAATTATATCCACCATTACACATTATTATTAAAGTGTCTGTAATGTTTCAATAATTTGTTAGAATCAAAGAATAAAACCCAAAATTTGGGGTGAGGAGAATTTTTTATTTTCCTCTGAGATAATTTCATTTCTATAATAAATAAATAATTTATAGACCTGGTCAATTTCTCACGGACAGAAAGTTTCAAAAGTGCCTTCCTAATTATAGTTTGTTTAAGGTACTTAATTTTCAAGTCTATCTGCCATTACATATCGCTATATAATTTGTTTTGTGCCATGGACAAAATGGGATAAGATATTCATGCCTTATTTTGACTCTGCTTTAAAAAATGGTTTGATCTAGAAAATTTGAAGTATTATTTTGTGAAAAAAGATGTTTTGACATCTCAAACCAACAACATCTTTTAATGCATCCTCCTTACAAATAGTAAGTTTGGCCAGAATATTTAATGTTGGTGGTTGATTGGAACACCAGATGGGCAAACTACGCCGACCGGAGTGGCAATAAGAAATGGTCTTCTATTAAGTTAGATCTTGTCGTTGAGGGCGGTATTACTAAACAAGAAAGAGTCGTTTGAGATGTTTATTCGAGTTATAACATCTCTTGTAAGTGGTTTTTTTCGTTTATTACATAGTTGCATAATGAGGGTGCCATTGTATTGTTTTGAGTAATTAGTGTTGTTTAAACCCGGTGAATAGTATTATAATATATATGAAATAAAGAGTATGGTTTATACATTGTTTAATACTGGACAGATTAGTGGTACCCTAAATAATATTAGTGAATATTAATTAATAAAAGCGATAATTAGGGTCTTTTGTAAATTAAAAAATTCGTCGTGCGCTAGCTTGTGCCAAGCATAAACTCCAGGAGCGATGCCGTCTTCCTTAGCATGTGATTTTTGTAGGGTTTGCATATCATCGGGGGAAAATTGAGCAATTTACGGTGATAGTTGATATAGCGTTGCGTCTTTGAAAAGACGTCTTCTTCTAGTTGATACGATGTCCGAAACTGTAGTTGTGGACTGACTGAGCTGGTGTTGATCTACTATAGCAACCGTATCTAATATATCTATTATCAGAACATAGATTGGGCTGGAACAGGACTATATTCAGTCCTGACGGGACTCTGCCATTCTTGGGAAATGGTGGTATAGGATTGGACCCTCAGGTGTAGGAGGTGTTTAACACAGGGATGTAGGTGTCAGTTACACCGCCAACTAGTTGATGTGTATTACTTTGGATCATATTCGAATGGAGTCGATTGTAACATGGCTGATCACAAAAGTAATACCACCTCTGGATTGAGGTATTTTTGTGTCTTGGCCAGGGAAAGCACATCGTGGAAATTTCCTATACTGGTATGAACGATTCTCTATGGCTATGTGTTCGAACAATAAATCTCCATACGGTTTTATTAGCCGTAATAATGACAGGAGTTTCTACGCAGATGTGCCTCGCACTGATGCTTTACTGCTACAGGGTGAGTTGGCCTTCCATAATTATCTTTGTTTTTTCTATGACACAGGGAGTCAAATGTGGCTCATTCACCAATTATCCTCTCCTGTCTACACAATCTTGCCACATAAAACTGTGTGGGGTGCAGCAGGAAAATTTTCCCCTGACTTGTTACCACATGAGTGTTGAACAGGGTTCCTTGACAGGTTTTGTACGTTGGATTCCCCCTTCAAAGATGATCGTATTTACCTTCGGTTGTGTTTTGTCAAGAATTATCTCTGCATGTGGCGGAGCCAGAAGCTTACCGGTCTATACCCTGGAATATACACCATCCAGGTTGCACCAACCAGATTCTCCTCAATTCGAAATTGGTTTCGTTCTGATACTTCCATATTTAGATAACGGTGTGGAAAATCATCTGTCAACTCACCCATGGTCCTGTCAAGGTTGCTCCATGGTCACTTTCGTCTTCCACTTTGGAGTACAGCTGCCAGCTAAGTTTGCTTTTTGTAATATATTCGATCAAAGCAGACTGAATCTCATCTATCTCATGCTGCGTACTTTGTCCACGAAGAAGGGTTGTGGGAAAGTCCAGAATATTTACGCATTAATTCTGTCAGGAACTCTGTCATATGTTTGATGCCTGTCTAAGGACTCCTTCTAGATCGACGCTCCTCGTTTGCTTGATTTTTCTTTCTGTCGTTTGTCGGATATCGTCGTCGGATGCATCCCGATACATAGCGAATATCGGGTGATGCGCTTGAGGGTCATTCGGTAGGTTACAATGCTTCAGTATACAGCCCGGTAATCTCATGTGGTAGCCGTAGCAACTTCGGTGCTTTTTATCACGATAGACTTCATTTGAGGGCACTAGAATACATCATGGACTTAAATATTTTGACTCAGGCCGTATTGTTCCAATCGACATCGGAGACCCCCAACGCATGGTAATGTTGACCGTGGATGTTACATGTCGGTCCATCGGTCGTAGTGGCAGGATCGTGTTCTATAAGGATCCACAGTCCTTACTGAAACAGGAATGCCATTCCATAGACTATAATCGAACGTCGCATCAGCATTCGGATTTTATCCGATGGACGGATATACTATAATAATGTAATAATAATAATAATGTATAGATTTATACCAAGCGCACGTATCCGCAACTGATGGCGCTCAAGGCGCGTATATTATTGTCCTGCTCATAAGGCTCATAAGTCTCATAAATCATTCCTGAAACCATCTCAACTCCCTGGGAGTAGCAGCTCAGTACTGCTGCATTTCTATAACATATAGAGCAAACCATCTCGCCTTCACAGGTTCATTTGCCCTAGGTGGAAGGAAAGCAATTATGGTTAAGTGTTGCTCAAGGACACAGGTGTCACGGCCGGGCTCGAACCCCACTCGTGCTGGCAACACCAGAACTTGGGTTCAGTGCGCTAGACCGCACGACGATCACACTTACGTGCATTGCCACAACACGGGACCTACGGGCACACGTCCCATCCGAAGGACGGAAACGGTGTGGTTGAGTACTGCTTGCTCAGGACACAAATTAATCGACCGGGGCTCGAACCACACCCTGCTGCACAGCAACACCAGAACTTGAGTTCGGTGCGCTAGACCGCTCGGCCCACGACTGCTCCTATGTACGGCATTCAGTGGTATCGGGGGCTGATGCTGATGCACACCCCCTATTCTACTAAACACTAGGAGCATTGATCCAAACGGTACATAACGTGCTGCATTGACTTTCGTGGGCGATGTTCAACGCATAGCATGTCCCATTTTGATTTCTGGGCGGTGGCGGTTGACTTCGGAATTCAGTTTATATAGCCGATCTACACGTGAAATTAACTACCTCTAAAAACTCCGGGTCAGAATTTTGACCATTTCTCGGGTCAAGCAACCAAATTTTCCGGGTCAATTTTTAGACCTTTGACGTCGTAAAAACGTACTGACATTTGATTGACGAGAAAGTCAGGGGGCCCCAGGCGAGACGCGGCACCACGCCGCTTTTTTTTGGAGTCAATTTTTGCCTGCCCCCGGTGAAAAAAAGGACTGCGGGGGCCCCTGTAAATAATGGACGAATTTGGAACTCTTTAACAAAAAGGGGAGACGAGTTGAGGGACTTTTAAAAGGATGTTACATTGACTTCGATTGTTTTGTTTAAATTTTGGGCCCAAAACGTGTTTTGACAAAGGGCCCCTTTTAGCGTGATGCATGGACAGTAACCGTCCTGCGGGTAACGGGAAATTTGACCATCGCAACTGTCCCCATGCGTCGATTAAAAAGTCATCTGCCCTTTCGCAAACTTTCCTTTCGCAAACTCGTACTCGTTTAAGCGGGAGAAGCTTCCCCATTTTAACTTTTACCACCTTTTTTGCGTGAAACTGTCGGGTTTTGGGTTTGGGAAACCGCGGGATAAGGGTTTTTGGTTTGATTGGGGAAACGAGAGAATAAACCCCGACGTCTAAATTGAATGTTTGGGTATGGATGACAAAAAAACCCATGAAGTAATCTTTTCCCGTTAAAAGCTGCAAATTAAAATATTTGTTTTATCCATCGTTTCAGATAAAAACTGATACAGAGGAAGGAAAACAAAACTATCTAATTTTAATTTTCATTTTGAAACTGCTACCGTTTGAAGATACGATCTTTCACATGACGCCCAAACCCTTGTTGAAAATTGAAAAGGGAGAAATAAAAAGGGCTGCAAAAGCGCGGTTGACGTTCACCGCCACTGACGGGAAAAATTTGACCAACATCAAATTCTCCTAAAGTCATGAAATGTTATTTTTTTTAGTTATGATGTTTTTTATTTTGGGTAAAATTTTTAAAAATTTCAAATCGCCCAAAATTAGGGGGCATAAATATTTTTCCCGGAAACAATGGCCGCATTGGTATTGGGGTTTTTTTCCCATGAATCTGGTCTTCTACTGCCGTTATTTTACGTTACTTCCAAATTGATTCAACCATCCGAAACCAGAAACAGACGTTGAAGATTTGTTTTGTTTCCCAAACGCCAAGGGGGCAGGTTGAAATTGTTTATGCCTCCGGAGACCAGTAAAAATTTTTACCAAAATAATTATTTTTCAAATTTTTGAAATGAAAAAAGAAAAAAAAAACTTTTTTTCTGGAAGGAAAACGACTGTACATTCATCATACATCGACATGACACAAAAGCCCGCGATGCTTCTTTTGTGTTGTGCATGTATATGCGCCATTGTTTAATGTTAAAATTTGGCTTTTTACTTATGTTTTGAATAAATGGCGATGTCAAATCAAGTAAAAGAGACCAAAAAAGCCCAAAAAGGGTAACAACATTGGCGTCATCCCCCTTCGCGCCCCAAAAAAAAGGGAATCCCAATTATTTCCCCCAACCCTACAGATTTTTTATCGAATTATAGTTATTACTCTTTGATCAAAAGTTTAAGAAAAAAACGGGAAAAAAACGTTTTTGAAAATTTTTGGGATTATTAAAAAAAGTAGAAAAAAGAGGGTTTTTGGCCCCCTGTCAAAAGTGTTGTGTACACAAATGGGGTTTATTTGTCATCCATACCGACAATGCATTGAGAAGGGAAAGGTTTATTTATTTTTCTTTGGGTAAAAAAAAAGGGGTTTTTTTGGTCCCCCCGACCAACCCAAAGGGCATGTCGTTGAGTCGGCAGAATTTTTTTTTTTCAGGCCACGTCATAGGCATTTGATTTTTTTGGGTTTTGGCCAAAAAAGGCTTTCGTCGGATATCATGGTTTGCACGTCAGTCAGGGGAAAGTATGCAATTTTTAAAAATAACAAACCTCAATAAATTTTTTTGTTACATGTTATCGGAAAATTTTTGGGATATAAAATTAATAATTAATTTTTCGAAACGCAGGTCCAGGAAAAAAATAAAAAATAAATATAAAACTTTAGTTTTTCATGGTGGGGATGAAAAAAAAATAATTGGGTGAAAAACCGGGGAATTTCCCGGTGTAATTAGTTCTGAAAAGAACGGGGGAAACCGACGTTTCGTCAGTATGCCTGATCCCCTCGGGAAATCCGGATTTGGGAAAAGTTGGGGTAGGGTGCTGGAGGATCTCCCCCGCGGGAGGATTAGTTGTTTGGGGCGCGGCGGGAAACTGTGGATTTTGAGACGGGGATCCTAGGGATTGGGGAAGGGTTTTCCACGAACTGAACGTTGTTCAAAACAGGAAGGAGGGTTGGTTAGAATGGGGGATCCCGGGGGTTGGGGATTTTGGGAAAAAGATCCTTCGTCGTATGGCGCCAAATTCGCTGATGAAGAAACCGATGTCCGTGGCACAGTGTCGTTTTGAGATCTCGAGGGCCTCTGATGCGTCTGGGGTTTCGTCGATGGTGTGATGATTTGGGGGCCGCCGCCAGTCGATTTGGGGGTCCTTGAGGGCGAGTGCTTGACGATGGGGGGACTTCAAACTCCTCTGCGGCCGTTCGGTGTTCCCTTCAATCTGATGGGAGGTTGGTTTTTTTTTAGACACCTTCCCCACTAAAGGGGGACCCGGGTGACCCCGCCTTTTTTGGGGCCCGGTTTGCCCTTTGTGGGTAAAAGTCCTGGAGTTTGCTGGGGCTGGGAACACACATCCTGCTTGTGGAGGATGCGTTGAGTTTGTGAGACGTCGAACCAATAGGAGACAAGCAGGGGGGTTGACCCTTCCCTTGCTTTGGTTTTGGGAAACCCCTTGCTGTGTATCTTTTGGGATTGTAACCGGTTTTGGGGGTGTTCGGATGCTGTGTTCCGGGGAAGGCTGCCCTTTGTCAAAATGTTGTAGGCGCGTTGTACAGCGTACGGTTGACCGATGACGATGCTTAGAGGGAAAGGGGCGCGGGTTCAGGTACCGATCTGGGGCGGGCTTGTGACGTTGTGGTGGGGGGAGCCGTCGGGGTTTCAAACCCCGACATGGAAGATCTTGTCATCTTCTTCCGTTTCCAGGGAAAACGATGTTCGGGTGTTCGGTTTAGATGTTGTGAAAACCCGGTGTGTTCTCTGGTGCCAAACCACAAAGGTGTCATCCACGTATCGGGGCCAAGCTTATCGGGGGGAGGGGAAAAGTTTTCAAACTCTTAGAAAAAGTCCAAGACCGGGATAAAGGGGATCCCATGGAGGTCCCCGCGTCGCTTAGAATTAAAAAAAATAAATACATAAATAAAACTTTCCCAAAAACAAGTCACAATGCCCTTCCAAAAAAAAAAACAAAACACATGAAGTTCGTTAATTCCGATCGCCCTTATCAAAAAAACGTTAAAATTACGCAGCAGCAGGGTTCCGCCACCCTGGTGAGTTTAGTTTTGGGCATCGTTTACATTTTTTAAACTTTATTTGTCGAACCCGGTTGGCGCGCGCGCGCCAGAAACCAGAGCCTTTTTAATGGGCCCGATAATGTTTGTGCAAAAAAAAGAAACCCAAAAACAACACGGTTGTAAAAATTTCCTGTTTATTAATAAAAAACATCCCAAAAGAAACCCACAATCCAAACTACCTTTTTTAATATGGTTTTCACATCATTTTGGTACAAGGTCGACTTTGCGAAAAAGACTTGATTAACTGGGTAAGGTTTGCGAAGGTACGAGTTTGCATACGAGATGATTAACCCCTGGGCACACTGTCCCCCTGTTGTTACTGACACTGAGCCGGCAGATAGACCAAACGTTAATTAACTTAGGTCACTGAAAAGTTAGGCGTAAGTTGTTATCCATGGTAGTCCATTTTGGCCTAAAATTTCTGAAAATAATTTTTGTCTGGCGAAGAAAAAGGGAAATGGCCCAACATTTTCCCTGTGTTTGTGTTAAAAAGTCATGCAAAAACCCGCAACATGTACAAGGTAGGCCGAGTTTTGTGCCGTTCCAAAATTAAAAGTTGTTTTTTCAATTTGTTCAGAATCGATACCCCAATGGCCCGGAGGGTATATGCTGGAATTATTTCGACACCAAAACACAATTGTGGTCTGGGGTTGGTAAAAGTGGCCCATCGAAACAAAATATCGATAACAACATCGGGGACCAGTCAATTTGGGAATAATGTGGGGACGTTTTTGGGGAAACCCGCACCCTCCCAAGGGCACATTTCCAAAAGGATTCAAAACCGTCAACCCAAAAAGCAAAAATATGAGATTTTAAATTGTGTTGTACTGAACATTTACGAAGGGTTTCATCATGCATCGACGGCCCAAAGTGAAAATGAAAGGACTGTTTCAGCCACGTTACGGCCAATTTTGTTTTTCCAAATTCCGAAAAGATGCATTTTTCAAAGGACGGCTAGTTACGTGTGGTCTAAATTAATTACCAGTGTTAACGGTGAAAAATTTTTAATTTTATATTAAAGGACCCCCCTTTTTTTTTTCCTTTGCAGAACAAGGGGCCCCATCTTTTTTTTAATTTTGGGGTCCAACACTTTTTCCCGTCATCTCAAGAGGAATCTTGAGCCAATCAAGACCAAAGAAAGAGAAAGGAATTTTTGTATAGTCCTTTTTTTCAACATACGGGTTTCCGTAAATGGGGAAACTTAAAATTAAATTTTTTATGCCTTGAGCTATTTTAAACCCCAGTCACATTAAAAACCCCAAATTATGATATTATATTTTTGGTTGGGGCTCATTCTCCAAAAGGGGTTCCCGACGGGGAAGGGTTTTTCCACGATGGTAAAGAAAATGGTTTAAAATTTTTAACCCTTTCCCCCCGGGCTTTCGACACGGGGGTTCAACCTGGGAAAAGAAGAGCTGTCAGATAATGACCATGAGGGCGCTTTGCGTGACCTTTTTACGTTAGATTGACCCAAAAACTTTCCACATCCGCATTAAAAGGCCCCGGGCCCCCCCCACCGTGCGGGAAAAAATCAAAGCGCGGGCGTCCCTGTGTCCCGGCTCGGGCCGGGTGTACGCTTTCCTGAGCCGGTTTTAAACAATGCAAAGCGCATGCGTTGTCCCTTTTGCCGACGTTGCCTTTGGGGGGATGTTCTTTTTTTGGCTTTTACCGACTCGACGTCCGCACTGACTTATCGTCCGGGGAAAAATTACCTGGGAAGTTTTCCGGGGACAGTTTGGCCGTAGAACTGGGCCAGGAAAGTAACTGAGAGGAAAATTGGGGGTCCCCCTGGGCTTAAAAAGGTGCCCCCTCGTCCGGAAGTTTTTCCAAAAAAGTCCCGTGAAACGGGTAATTCCTCAAATGACATGCAGGGAATTTAGCAGAAAATTTTGCCCAAAAAATTTGAACAAAATAATTTTGTAATTGAATGGTAATTTAATTTAAAAAGGGGAATTTTTAGCATTTGTATGAGGGTAAAGAAATCATTCACTAATGACCATGACAGTGGACTTTGTTTTGACAGTTTTTGAATTATATTGAAAATGACAAACATAATTTTGCAGGACATGGGGAAATTTTGAAAGATTCGGGGGAGACATCATATCGTCGATGGGGGAGGGTTGCTGTCCCAAAAATCAAGAATAACACAGAATACTGGGGTTTAACCCGATAGCAAACGGACAGGTTTTTCCCTATTTTCACTTGTACCCCGTATTGCTGATCCAACTTATTGACTGGTTTTGGGTTTTATTGAAAGTTTTTCAGGAGGGGAACCATGGTGCAAGAATTTTAATCTAACAGACTGAACTTTAAATGCCCAATCTTATAACTTTATCATTCAAAATCTTTGTTATGTTTCCAACAGCAATCATAGTACTTTGAATATTGCAAAAAAAGGGGGCCAAAATGTTTTTCCTTCCCGCCTTGGTTTGGTTACAGGTTTAAATGGGGAAAACAAGATGGTTACCCCAGATAAAAGGGTTTTAAGATAACCTTTGTCTTTTATTACAGAGCAGGGAAAAGATGTAAAATGCCCTGGCTAAGGCCCTTGTACATCAGTTTTGTGAGGGATGAAGATGGGGATGGACGTGTTTTTTTATTAACAAAAAACAAAACATAATGTACAGGCCTTTGGGGGCGGGGGGCAGGCCTTTTTTTGGGGTACAGGGACTTTTTGGGGGGTCAGGTTTGAGCGGATTTTTTCCCCTTTGACCCCTGTGGGGCCCGGGTTGAATCCCAGCCAGTCAACATGTGGGTTGGTTTTTTAGTCCTACCTGACCCGTGGGGTTTTTCCAATTTTTCGGGGTTTTCCTCCCATTTGTAAAACAATATTTCCCCATCGTTTTTTCTTCATAGTTTCTTCGTAACCCCTACGGTTACTTTTAACGCTTTGAGGAACCCTTGTTTTATTAAAGGATATTTAAAAACCCCAAAATATTTATGTCACCAGGATTTTTTATTTCACTACCTTATAATACATATTATATTAGTTACATGTAACAGGGCCCCTTTTTTAAAAGGCCTGCCGGGAAAGGCCACTTTGGGGTTTCCCGAACCCCACCCCGAAACCCAGAATTTTAGTGGGTCCGTCAAAAGCGCCATAAAAGGGCCTGTCTTCATACCCCATGCCTTTTTTACAACCCGTGGAAAAAGCTCACAAACTCTAAAAAACAAGCCCAAATTTACATTTTAAATTATTTTTATCAGGGGGCTTGGTACACTTTGGGAAAGGTAGACATTGTCGGGTACTTTAAGAACGGTTTAGGGAAGTTTGGAAAGGTAAGATCGAGGCCATTGTAAAAACTTTCGGAAGGGCGTCCTTTTAAAACTGATTTGGGCTTAACCCGGTGTAAATTATGAATAAATTTTGGGCCCACCCCTTTTAAAATATTAAAACATGGTGAATGAAAATAATGTCAGACCCCCGTTTTAGCACTATACTTACATCGACTGATGAATAGGGGTTAGGAATGTTTTCATTTTAAATTTGTCTTCATTTTGATTGGCCTCAAAAGTTTTTAATTTTACAAATTTTTAAAAAAAAAAAATTTGTTTAACACCAGTCTCTATGGCCCAAAAAGGGAAAAAAAAATTTTTTAAATAAGCTGACAGTCAAAACCCAAAAGTCATCTAAAAATTTTTTTATTTTTGCTCAAAGGAAAAGTTGAAGAAGGGAAAGGGATTGGCTTAAACACAACAAGGAACCACTAAACCCAATAAAAGACTTATGGTAAGACTGCCAAAGCCTTTTGGGGGAGCCAGAAAAACCCAGTCCCACCATCCTAAAGGGGCCCTTTCGCCAGTGGACCCGGGAATGGAAAGGTTTGGGAGATCACATTTGGATTTATTGAATCCCGGATCTTAATGCAAAAAGTCCTTCTCAAAGCGATCAGAGATCAAAGAAATGGTTGTTACACCACCTTTTTTTCAGAACCCCCCCAACCTTAAAGATTATTTGATGGGAAAGCCTTACTAGATTGATTCAAACATGTCTGAATTTTACTTTGGTTGGAAAGATTGACAAGACTTTAGATATTTTGCCCGAGTGAGACAGCCTGTTCCCAAAAGGGATAAATTAAAGGTTTTGGGGGTAGCTGACAAGGAACAATTTTAACCCGTTTCTCCTTGAATACCTTCAAGGGACCATGCATCCATTGCCCGGGGCCCTTGAAATGTTCAAAAAGTTATTTTACATTTTTCCAATGGGCCTTTTTGGGGAATTTTCTTCCCACCATATAAAATTCCCAAAATTTTCAGACCTAATGCATCACCATTAACCCAAAAAGATTAATACAAAATTTTATTTATTGTCCTTTTTTAAACAAAACCGAACAAAACCAGCGAAAAGAAATTGACACAATTTGAACAATAAGTCTGTAAGGTTTTGAAAGGTCAAACAGTTTTAGGGTGTTTCAGATGTTAGGTTAAAAAAATAACCAATGTTTTTCATTTAAAATACAGATTTTTTTTTTTAAATTGTATTTCTTGCTTTTCTTTGTTTTTTAGGTTTGAAGCAGACGTCGCCAGAATGTAAAGAAATGCCAGAGAGGTAATATGATGGTACCCAGCCCTGCCGGCAGCAAAAACACGATGCAGATTTTTGACGCCCCCATAAACAAATCGGGGATAACACAACCGCTGGTAAAAAGTTTCCGATGGGGATGCAAAAAACCGGGGAGATTCACAAATTTACATGGAATTTTATGACGTGACACCAAGATCAAAACCAAAAGTACAATTCAGAATTTGGAAAAAAGAAGGGGTGATTGGTGACGACGGGTTAAAAGTAAAACTATGTCGGTCCGAACAAAAGATTTTATTGAGAATTTATCACACCCCCCAAAAAGGTGCAGTTTTTAAAATGATATCTTGAGTCTAGCTGTTCATGTGAAAAAATCATGAATAAAGAAACCGAAGGTTAAACCCCAATCTTAAGGGGGAAACAACCAGGGAAAACCGTTTGGGAACCCCCGGGCCCAGGGGGGTTGGGGGTCACCGGTATTCCGGTATGCCTTCATTTGGGAGGATTGGTCGATAGACGTCTCATAGTACCAAAAACCATAATTGACAACGTGTGAGAAAAACCAAATCATACTGAAGGGGGAAGCGACACCAGTGGCCGGAAACATCGCGGAAGGCATTTGCGACACCCCGTCATTACACATCCAACAAACCCGTATGGGGGTTTTTTCCGAAGAGACCGCCATAACAATCTTTCCTATCTCTACAGGGTCTCAAAGATGAAATGCAAAACAAATTCCGTTGCGTCTCTCTCCCCTCGTATGGGGGTTCATATTTGATACTAATTAACGTTTCAGTAAAGATACGGGGACAAACAAGAAACACCCACGCCAGCTGATTCGGGTTTTCCGTCATTAACGTAGTGGCATTGTCGAAGACCCAAACGTTCTGACGATGATGCGATGACGATAGGGATGAAACTGGCCCATCGATAACGCTTCCCCCTTGTCCCCTTTTTTGTTCTAAGACTGTACCCCATTGACTTTATCACTCAATTCCGAACCGGGTGAAACAAAGATGAACTAAAAGCGAAAAATCTCCTCGAAATCGCCAGACTACAAGAAAAAAACGACTTCCCCGGAGCATCCACTTTTATGACACCACTTACCCTCAGTGGGTAACCCCAATCACCCGTTAAATTGTCAATACCAAGATGGAGGAAAAAAGTCATCATGTCGTCCATCCCTTGGGGACCAACCCCCCGACAATTCAAAATTTTAAACTCGTTCATCTTAAATTTTTTTCCCCATTTTAAACTGGGTCCCTACCATTATTTATCTTTTTAAACCAACCTTTTCTCAACAAAAAATATCTTTACGGTTCTAAAAATCTTAACCTCATTTTTAAACCCCCTTTTTTCAATGATTTAATAAATCCTTAAACAATGATATTTTAATACCGCCCCTTTTCGTCCATTTTGTAGAACACAATAGAAAAAATAGAACAAAAAATAGCATTAAGGTCATTCTATGCAAAATCTGTCAGTCCGATTTGCATAATTAGATAAATTAGATAAATTAAATAAAGCAGTTCCAAAATTTTTTTTTTCTTTGAGTTTTTGAAGATTGTCCCAAAATCAAAATGGGATCATGATCCGTTGTGGCCCCCTAACGGGACAGCCAAAAGAGGACAAACATGCTTTTTTACCGGGTCCAAATTTGATTCGGTCCGTAAAAATTTGTACAAGCCCCTAATTTTAAAGCCTGCATATACATTAATAAACCTTATGTTTTCTCAATAATTTAATAAAAGGTTTTGTTATGCCTGCAATATTTTTTAAAAATTTTATAGTTATATACTTATATATTCAAATGTTTTGATATAAGCAATATTTTTTTTTAATTGTGTTAAATTTTATTTTTTTGAGAAAGATACAAAACATAAAAATTTACCTTATTTTTTTTCTAAAAATATATTTAAAAATATATTTATAGTGTTATTTAAATTCAAAGGGTTTTTTGTATATCCCCAATATTTTTTAAAAATTTCATAAGGGGGAAACCATTTTAGGGAATAAAATTTTAAAAAGAAATTTATAGTTATATACTTATTTTAATTTAAAATTTCTGTTTATTATATTATTTGATTTATAGTTTTTTTAAATTTTTTGCCATTTTAAAGTTCTGAAATTTAAAATTTCTTATAAATTAAAAATTGAAAGGGTTTTCATTTTCAAAAATAAATGCAAATTCATGATTCGAAATCAATGTTGACTTTTTTTTAAGTTTTCCTGAAACAGATAGAAATTACCTCAGAAAATTTGTGAAGCCTTGTGCGGGAGAAAGTTTTTTGGAACCCTTAATGCATTTTGACAACAATTTAAAAATTACAAAAAATTAAAAAAGAAAAACGTTGTGATGATTAAATTTTTTTTATTTTTTGGCATTCTTTTCCCCAGATACCATAATGTAAATGGGTCATTCCATTAGGTTGGGGCAACTTTTGGGTCCCTTTTTACGAAATTTTATTATCTTTTTATTATAAATCCAAATTAACACATATTGTAATTTTGATCCAAGGCACAGAGATTGATTTCTTTTTAATTTGAAGAACAACTGAGAACGTGTTATCATTAGGACAATAAATGGTACATCACCAACATTAACAGGAATGACAAAAAAATTTTATTAATTCATTTATTCCCTTTTTCTGTATCATTGATGATGGCCTTCTCCTTTTGGACTTAGGGAATGAGTAAGTGTGCAACAATGTTTTTAAGTTAAATTTTTTTTCCTTGCATTTGAACCAATTGTTAAATTGTTTTGTTTCTTCCTCCTGTTGTTTTTATACCTCTTAAAGGGTTGTACCATTCTTGTTTGTTCATGGTTTATTTGTCTTTCCTTTTTCTTTTTTTTTTCATTTATTTTTAAATTATTTCTGATGATTTGGTTTTTCTTCTTTGAAATACGGGTTTTTTTCCACTGTGGAGACTCACCTGATGATGTTGTGGCAGCATGTATAACCAAAAACCACTGGGAACAGTATGTTTTCCCCCAAAGTGCTGCATTTCTTCAAATTTAGGTTTTTTTTTTGCCTTTTTCAGTAGTTTTGGATTTTGTCCAAAACGTTTTGTCCCAAAATTTCCCCAATATTTGGCCCATTTAAGACCAGGGTTTTACCTTCCCCGTGTACAAAAAGCCAGGCTGTCATTTTTCCCACCAGCATAAAAATGAATTACTCACGTTTTTAAAATTTTGCAGTATTAAATTGCTGGTTGGGGAAAAAATTTTCGTCCTTATCATCAACTGTGTATTAACGCCAAAAAAAGTGGGTTTTTGCTTAAAAACCCAAAAGTCCTATACCTTCGTTCATTTTACTTCCCCAGTTTTTTAACAGTGTGACATGTACTTTTCAAAAGTTTTTTTCATGACCCGTGACCTCGACCCATGACCCAAATTGTTGTAAGAAAAGGGGAAAGCCACCCCAGGTGTTTCAACATATAACCGTGCGTAGAAAAAGCAACAGGGTCCTCAGCGTTCTTTGGGTTTTTCGATTTCCCCGACGTCAAAAAAAATGGGCCCGGGCCCAACCCGAAAAACAAATCAAAATGGCGAGAAAAAAAAAACCAAAAAAGAAGATGTTTCTTTGAACTTTTCTGATAAAGCAAAAAAACACTTTTTTCCAAATTTGGGATACTGAAAAAAAATAACAAAAAAAGGAAAAAACCAAAATTTTTTAATTTCCCCAGTCAATTTCCCAAATTAAAAAATGAGTTTCAAAAACCTGTTTAAAAACGAAAAAATTGTCAACTTGATAAGAAAATATTAAAATTTAATATTTTCCCCATCCCGTGAATATAAATTTAAGGGGGGAAATTTTATTTGTGTTAACTTTGACTTTTGAATAAACGCAAACGTGACCTGTTTTTAAAAATTTCCTTTTGGACGAATTTCGGCGACAAGCGCGCAACGCGTAATTTTTTTCGTTGGTAACATCGTCATTAATCTTTAGATGTAGGGGGTTTTGGGGAAAACGTCAAAAAAGGGGGTTTTGCAAAAAATGTAAAATACAAAAATATACGTTTCCCTAAACCCAATCCCGGGTGGGTTTTATTCATTATAGTCGCCCCCGAAGTTTTCTGATAAAACCACAACGCGAATGATTTATTCATGAAATTAATTTATTTTATTATGAGGTTTCAAATTTCATCAACAAGCATTAGGAAAAATGTGGATATGTACAAACGGGTTTAAAAGTTTCTCCAGGGGGAATTCAACAAAACAGTTTAATGTAGGGATAAACAGGGAGGACACGGGACCAGCATCCATAAAAATTTTGTGAAAAAGAAAACGGACATTGTAAATCTGGAACAAAAAAAACCCTTAAGAGTCTACAAAATAAACACAAATTTAAGATTCAAAAATACAAAAACCGGAACTGCTTTGTTTGGGCCTGTTTACGCAACAATCCAAAAAGGGGGACCCCAGTTAAAAACCCCAACAGGGGAACCAAAACAACGACTGTTCTTCCCCCCCCTTTTCTTTGTAAAAAAATATTTGATCATTTATGACGACCCCAGGATACAGAATATCCAATTTTAAATTTTTATCAATGGAATCACTTTTTGGGTCTTTGTCTATTTTGGGAAAACCATCCGTCAAAACCCTGCCAACAAAGTACAATGTTTACAAATGTACAGGTATGCATTATGCAACAATAAACTGCCCACATTAAAAACAAGCAAATTAAATGAAAAAGAAAGTCCAAAGTACTTTAAAATACAACAAATCTAAAAATCTGCAAGATGTGACAGATAGGCAAAAACCACCTACTAAATCACGAGTGTAAAGTTAAACCAGTAAAACCTAAAGTCTCACCAGTAGTCCACTCAACACAATGTACAAACAACTTGACCGAACAAGATGAACCCCCTGAATCCTACCAGTGCTGCACGGTTATTAAAACGGTTAGCAAAGGATCACCGAGTTGGTGAACAAATCCCCAAGAAATTGAGGATGTAACAGACAAGTGGGTATGCTTGAAGCTAAAACTGCAAAGTCAGGTGCAGCTACACTGTTATTCTCCTGTAAAAAAAACGCTGTGTAGAAAGATTTTAAACAACCATGTGTGATTATTGAACAAGGTTGGGGATCATATCCAAGTTATGTGAATACTAGGTTGTGTAAAATGTAATTTGATGTTATATAAATCGATGTTGCCGCCAAAACTGAATTTCAACAACTGTTGTGTAAACCGTTGAAGCACGTGACAAGAAAGTAACCAATCACGAAGTACCCAAGCCTTGTGACAGAAATTACTTGAAAAAAATGGCAGACGTGCTTAGGTTACTGGAGCAGTGGGATTTGAAGATTTGCTTCAGTATTTGACGGTAAGTATATAATGTTTCACTTATTTTAATGAAAAGTACGAAGAAGTACTGTAGGCCAAACTTTTGTGATTCTATCAGTTGGCTTTTGAATTAGTCAAATTATATAAGAAGCTACCGGAAACTTAACGCCATGTTTTGTGTATTGTGTACAGTGAGAAACGCTGTCCATACACACACACACACTGAGATTCACGGGAAATCCTCATGAGACAAATAGGCTGTCAGTGATTTGCATAGTGGTCCCAAATGAGACAAAGTGTACAAGGTACGGGTTATTAGTAGTTTATTTTTCAAAAATACCAGGTGTCATTAAAAAGTACTATCCCCAACAGAAAGTTGGTGTGCAATTTGATAATTTCTCCGACCAAACGATCACAAAAGGCCATACTCTGTCAACTCAATCATCAATGTCTGTGGGATCACTACAGTACTCTAGGGTGAATAGTCCGATTATCGAATATTCGCGAATAGTTGTTGCTAATCGTATTGCTACTTGTATTCGCGGATTTTGAACTATTCGATTAATCGGCTGCACGAATACCTGCAACTATTCGTGAATAATGACCATTCACAATTAATTGTGAGTAATAATGTATTGCCTTTGCACTGCATAACTTCCCGGTTGTGAACTGTTTGCTAACTATTCGTGACTACTCCATTGGTTTCACTTACAAATTCTATTATTTCGAGTACAATTTTGCAAGAAATAAAGAGGGAAAAAACAAGTTAACAACACAGGCATTCAAGAACTCAATGTATGTATTTGTCTATTGTCTGAAACTTACAAATAGGCCAAACATTTCTTTTAAAGCACATGTTCCCGTGGGGAAAATTTTGCCAACTATTCGCGAATAGTCAAATATTCGGGAAATGTTGCCCAGAATGTCAGCTAGCCTTTGCACACTGCAAAACATATAAAAGACATGTAAAGAAACACCATGTACATGTACAACCCCAACTTCCAGTGCATGAAGGTGGTGATCCGTTTGCCATGGATAACTTTTATATGGAGTATGAAGAGGAAGGAGAAGATAGTGAATCTTTAAGTGATGAAGAATATTTTGAAGGCAACTACAAGAACAAATGGCGTTGTTTGTTTCATATGAAATATAAAGACCTGCCTACATCTACAGTTAAAACTATTACTGAAAATGTCCAAGATCGCATTTTGTGATGGTTAAGTGTTTGACACAGTTGTGAAGCTCATCTGATATGTCAAACCATTTATTTATAATTTATTTATTTAATTAGCTTTATTTTGACAATTTTCAGGTTGAGCAAGATTTCAGACTGGCTATTTCAGAAGAAACGAACCAGCTGTATGCCAAGTGGCCATCCCTTTCAAAAAGAATTTACCACTACAACACCAAGGTACTTAAGATCAAATGGAAAGAGCAGCTAGATCTAGGAGAGACTGACATAGACAACTTGACAGAAGGTGAGGTATTTTTAAAAACCCAAGAATAATAAGTATTGTTAACCTTACCTCATTACCATATTCAGTGTGGCAAGTAATATTAACAATGTCAAATATGCTAAAACAATTTATTGGCAATGTTAAGAATATTTTGAATTATTCTTACTGTTAACAAAGTTCTGTTAAACTTCTAAGGAATGAGACAAATCCAAGCACACTTGCACTCAGATGAGATTGATCATCACCTGTGGATGATCTCTACAGTATAGTGAGTGCATGAGATAGAGAAATCATCTTAAAGCTCAAATATGTTGATTTGACTTATATCTCTTTTTATAAGTAATGTAATGGTTTATTACACTGTCTATTCAAGTGGCCAATCATAAAGGATGGTTAGGAATATAAGCATATGATTGCAAACATTACACTTGGCTAAGTGTACGTCAGCGCGACTCCATCATACTGTCATTAGGTGTGTTCGTTGGTGTCACAGACCGACGGAAAAAGCTCTTCTTTAGGTCTATACACTATAGCGTGCTCAGTTGGCATGTGAGAGGACCCGGGTTCGAATCCCCGGAGCAGAAGGTTCGAGAGAAAAATTTGGCACTGGTAAACCTCGTCAAAGTGGTTGGGTGATGGAGGGCAGTGTACTATCGGCATGTCGTGAATACATGTAGGACTGGCTATCTATAGTAATAACCTATGGTTATAAAAATATTCCATTTTTTGGTACACTGGGGTGGTAAATTCAAGCACAGATGACCATGAGCCATGTGCATTGTTTTGAATCACTACTGTATGCTTTGAACTGAGCCCCTTTGCAGCCGCACTTTGTGTACTGTGCAGAACTTTTGATTAGGAAGCCATTAGTTCCAGGGTGTATACCTTGTATGCATATTGCTACTACATTCTGATATTTTTATGACAACTTAGAAAAATACCATGCTTTTTGCTGTTTAATTAGTTGTTAAGGAATTACACAAGTACACATGCACCGAATATGGACATTATTTTGACAAGTGAACTTTAGGGACTCATGCATTATTAGTTTCATCAACATCTCTGCTCTGCATGTGTGTATTTTTATTCTCTTATTTTTTTTCTCTACTGCAGTTGAGTGACATCATACATAATTTCTTCATTTGTATTTTGTTGCATCATTTCATAGGAGTGTCAAGAGCTGCTTTCACATCCTACCATTACTTTTGTGGGGAGGAGCAAGGGAATGAAAGGAGATGCACCCCGCAGAATCCCTGGATCATTTATAGATATGAAACCTGTAAGATATTATTAAAATTTTCGATAGTAATTTCAATGGCATAAAAGTGCAGTTTAATTAGATTAAAAGGGCACAGTAGTTTAGTTTAAACTAGAACCAGTTTCAAATGTTATTCTTGTTTTCAGCTTGAATTGGTCCCAACTTGAGCTTGCTTTGGTCCTTGGAGTGGTTTTTATTGTCAGACAAGGCTAATTCATTCAGCTTGGGATTACAAAGGGAATTTTTCCAAATCAAGACACTTGGCGTTTGTAGTGTTGTGACCTCTTTTCTCAGAAAAGTAGAAACCATGTTTTCAGGCTTCATTTTGACTATTTAATAGGGATAGCTACAGGGGTTTTGGGGTCCAGGACCCCAAAATGCTAAATGACCCCTTATATTTACAAATTTGGTTGCTTATGGGGTCAACATGGACCCTTTAATTTGATGACAAGCTACAATGAAAAAGGGGAACCCTGGGGATATAGGGGCCAAAAAAAAACAATT